>CM029020.1:103971160-104285263 GCA_016801055.1 Panax notoginseng
GGAGCAGAATAACATGACGGTGTCCCAGTACGAGGCGAAAGTTTGCGGAGTTGTCCAGGTTTGCCTCATTTGGTGGAGAATGAGGAACGTATGACGCGGATGTTTCTGAGAGGTTTGAACCCGGCATACGTCAATATCTCATTTCTCATAAATTTTCTCTCTATTCAGATGTTGTCAACAGAGCTCAATTATTAGAGCGAGATAACGAGTACGGTGAACCGAGGGACCACAACCAGAATCATATCGGTGACAACAGTCATCAGAACAATGATAATCAGCGGGAGAAAGAAAAATACAGACAAGAACGGCAACCACTCTGGTGGTAATCGTGGCTATGAAAATAGAAGAAGCGAGTCGGGAGGAGATTTTAAAAAGAGGAGATTCAACAATGACAATACGAAGACGTCAGCACCAGCAACAACTGGTTCCAAGGGAGGAGAACGACCACGGTCATATGCTATAAATGTGGAAAAGAGGGACATATCAGCCCAAACTGTCCACAACAGTTCAAGGTATGCTATAATTGTGGAAAGGAAGGACATATCGCTCGAGATTGTACGATAGCGAAACCAAGTTCAGCGGGGACGGTGACTCAAAAGGCTGCCCCAGAAAAGTCAAAGTCAACGGTTCCTAGAAGAGCGTTTGTCGTGACTAGTCAACATGCAAGGAACCCAAACGAGTTGATCACGGGTAAGCTAATCATAAATTCATGTGAAGTTTATACCTTACTAGATACCGGTGCTACCCATTCATTTATTTCTCCTGCTTGTGCTCAACGTTTAAACTTGACTCCGGAGAAATTAGACTTTGATTTATCTGTGGAGACTCCGTTAGGAGAAACTTTCATCACATCCACTGTTTATAAATCTTGTTTGATCCAAGTTGGTACCATCACCTTACCTGTTGACCTTATCTCTTTAAAGATACTTGCATTTGACGTGATTTTAGGAATTGATTGGTTAACTACTCATCATGTCAAAATTGATTGTTTTCGTAAGGTGATTAGTTTTCATATTCCTAATCAACCTGTTGTTCGAATTCAAGCAACAAAGCCATTAAAATCAATCACTGTCATATCAAGTCATAAAGCTATTCGTTTATTGAAAAACGGATGTCAAGCTTTCTTAGCCCATGTTATGGATTTGAATAAAGACACGTCAAATTTGAATAATATTCCTGTTGTTAGTAACTTTTCTGACGTATTTCCTGAAGAACTTCCCGGTCTACCCCCGGAACGTGAAGTTGAATTCTTTATTGATCTTGAACCTGGTACAAAGCCTATTTCTAAAACCCCATATCGAATGGCTCCTATTGAACTTCAGGAGTTAAAAGTCCAATTACAAGAGTTGTTGGACATCGGTTTTTTTCGTCCTAGTACATCTCCTTGGGGTGCTCCTGTTTTATTTGTAAAGAAGAAAGACGGGAGTATGCGACTTTTGTATCGATACCGGGAACGGGAATTAAACCATGTCACCATCAAGAATAGGTATCCGCTACCTCGTATTGATGACCTGTTTGACCAGTTACAAGGAGCACAATTCTTTTCAAAAATCGATCTTCGTTCTGGATATCATTAGCTGAAGGTTAAAACTGAGGATATTCCGAAGACTGCCTTTAGAACTCGGTACGGGCATTATGAATTCTTAGTCATGTCTTTTGGATTGACTAATGCTCCTGCGACTTTCATGGATATGATGAACCGAGTATTCAAGGATTATTTGGATCAGTTCGTTGTTGTCTTTATTGATGACATCCTCATATATTCCAAAAGCCGTGAAGATCATGAGCACCATTTGAAGCTGGTACTCCAAAGGCTGCGTGAAAACAAGTTATATGCTAAGTTGAAGAAATGCGAGTTCTGGCTTGAGGAAGTAGCATTCCTAGGGCACGTGGTGTCAAAACATGGAGTATCTGTGGATCCGACGAAGATTGAAGCAATACAAAGCTGGGAGCAACCGAAGACGGTGACCGATGTACGTAGCTTTCTAGGCTTAGCTGGTTATTATCGAAGATTCGTAGAAGGGTTTTCTCGAATCGCTACCCCGTTAACTCAGCTGACTCGGAAGGATATCAAATTTGTATGGAGCGAAGAATACGAGAAGAGTTTCCAAGAGCTTAAGAGGAGACTCATTTCGGCACCTGTTCTGACAATACCATCTGGTTCGGATGGATTTGTTATCTACAGCGATGCTTTAGGCAAAGGGTTAGGATGTGTTCTCATGCAACGTGGGAAAGTCATAGCCTATGCCTCGCGACAACTTAAAGAATATGAGAGGAATTATCCTACTCATGATCTAGAGTTGGCAGCAGTCGTTTTCGCACTAAAGATCTGGAGGCACTATCTATATGGGGAGAAGGTGGAGATATATTCAGACCATAAAAGCCTCAAATATTTCTTCACTCAAAAAGAACTCAACATGCGGCAACGACGTTGGCTCGAGCTGTTGAAAGATTACGACCACACTATTCAATACCATCCTGGAAAAGCAAACGTGGTAGCTGACGCGTTGAGTAGAAGATCATATGCAGGAATGGGTGCGATGATGTCAAGTATACGCGTAGAACCAACTTTAATCGATAAAGTTAAAGTTGCTCAAGCTACAGACCCGGAGCTGATGCGTATGAAGAAGAAAGTGCAAGAAGGTGCTATTCCAGAAGCAAGAATCGATGAAGAAGGAATACTTCGAGTCCACTCCAGACTTTGTGTTCCTAACGATTCTGATTTAAAGTACAAGATCATGATGGAGGCACACAATACACCATTTGCAATCTATCCTGGAAGTACTAAAATGTATCGTGATCTTCGACATACATTTTGGTGGAACAATATGAAGAGAGAGATTGCAAAGTTTATCTCGAGGTGTTTAACTTGTCAACGTGTAAAGGCGGAGCATCAAGTACCAAAGGGTCCATTGCAACCACTTGAGATTCCGAAATGGAAGTGGGAACACATTACCATGGATTTTGTTACGGGTCTTCCCACGGTTTCTCAAGGTATAAATGCTATTTGGGTTATAGTTGATAGATTAACCAAGTCTGCTCATTTCTTGCCGATACGGGAGACTTATTCCCTTGAACGTCTTGCTAGTATGTACGTGAATGAGATTATAAGGTTGCATGGCATGCCAGTATCCATAGTTTCGGATCGTGACCCAAGATTCACTTCAAGATTTTGGGTTAGCTTGCAAAAAGCTATGGGCACGGATTTACGGTTCAGTTCGGCATACCATCCTCAAACGGACGGGCAATCAGAGAGGACTATTCAAACTCTTGAAGATTTATTAAGACTTTGTGTCCTAGATTTCAAAGGAAGTTGGGATAAGTACCTACCATTGGTGGAATTCTCCTACAACAACAGTTATCAGGCAAGTATAGGTGTGGCTCCCTTTGAAGCATTGTATGGACGAAAGTGTCGCTCTCCAGTATGTTGGGATGAGGTGGGAGAAGCAACGTTGTTGGGACCAGAGTTGGTACGAATGACTACAGAGAAGATCCAAACGATTCGACAACGTATACAAACGGCACAGGATCGACAAAAGAGTTATGTGGATCTTCATCGAAAGGACGTGGAATTTGACATTGGGGATCATGTATTATTACGTGTAGCTCCATGGAAAGGAGTTACAAGATTTGGGAAGAGAGGAAAGCTCAATCCACGATTTATTGGTCCATTTCAGATTCTTGACCGAGTAGGAAATGTGGCCTATAGACTTGCGTTACCTCCAAGTATGTCTCGTGTTCATAATGTTTTTCATATATCTGTGCTTCGTAAATATGTGAAAGACCCGAACCATGTTATTGAGTTAGAACCGGACGAGATAGCTGAAGACTTAACGTACGAGGAGGTACCTGTCAAGATCATGGATAAAAAGGAGCATGTCCTACGCACGAAGGTCATACCACAAGTTAAAGTTTTGTGGAGAAACCATGCTATTGGGGAAATGACCTGGGAGTTTGAAACGGAAAAATGAAAGCGAGGTATCCTCATCTTTTCGAAACACCAGGTACGTATGTCAATTTCGAGGACGAAATTTCATAAGGAGGGGAGGTTGTAAGACCCCAAATTATTAATAAATGAAATTTAATTTCCTCTATTTATTATTCTGAAATAGTAAGAGTTGATTTGATTAATGTGGTTAGTTATGGGTAAAATGCGCAAATATTTTAATAAGCAAGTGGTTATAAAATATTCATTGTTGTCGGGGAATATTTGTTTGGTCGTGAAATATTCTTGTTGTCGGGGAATATTCGTACGACGGCGCAGCCTTGTGTGGGCCCCATAACAGAAAACGATTGGATGAAGAAAACGACAAAAATAAGTTATTTATAAATAACGGCGTAGTTGTTACCATTAATACTGTTGGAATACCCGGTGGTTAAAACACGGTAATACGCGTAGCACACGGTATTGCACCAATTATTGATTCTTACGAAAGAAGGCACTACTCAATAATGGTTACAGTAATTACTGTTCAATATTTTATTTTATTGATTAAATAATTGCTACGTTGATATTTTATAATTGTCACTACGCAGTATTTTCCATTATCGGAGCAATAATTCATATTATCTGAATAATATTATTAGATAACATTATTGGCAATGTTTAGAAAGTTCTGTCTAAGGAGAGGTTTGGTCATCTAATTGCGCGCCAGTAAGGAGAAATTCTTATTGGAAAACCCCCTCTTTCCTGGGAACGGCCTGGTTGCCAGTACTGTGATTCTGTAATATTATTTGTGTATAATTAATTATTAATTTATATGATGAGGAAAATATTAATTTTATGCGGATATAGATGGAGAAAATTTTTAATGTGACAATTGTTGAAAATTAATAATTTATCTTTTTCTGATAAAATAATTCATATATATTGATGGTGATATTTGTATAATGAATGTGGGATATATGAGTATATGAGGAGAAAGAGTATTTTGTGGCATTAAATGATTAACACATGTTTTGTGTGTTGGTGGACACAATTCTTGACCGAAAATTTATTATTAACTGTAAAATCGCCCGTTTGTGAATTTCGGTCAATTTCTGTTTGGAATTTGGAAAAACTTTCTTCTGCAAAGTTGTAGAGAATTGAATTTTCTATAAAAACTCGCGAGATTCAAATTTTCTGATAAAATGGCTATTTATTATGAATTATTGAAGTTCTGAAGTTCTGAAATAATTGATTTTTGGAAGTTTTATTTATTATTTTGAAGAAAAAGGTTTTTTTGGCATTTAAGTGGGCTAACATGTGATATAAATGGGCTGAGATCAGATGTCTAGAGGTGGGCTAAGGAAAATTTGATAAATATATTATTATTATATTAAATTTTCTGCTTTGGTGTTCTAAGCATTTTCTTATAAATAGGGTGCTTAGGTTAGAATTGAAATCACACCAGAAACACAAGTTTCTCTCTATTTCTCTCTCTATAACGAGCGTATTCTTGTGAGTATTTGATACTTTGAGTGTTGCTTTACGGTGCAAGTTTCCTTCAGCACTATATCTAGTATTCCAGTCAGAAGTACCGTCTTTCCGAGGTAAGGGATGTTATTTCTTCTTAAATGATATTATTTTCTTCAATATCATTATGCCGAAGTATTGATCTGAATTTTTATCAAATTTAGAACTTTTCATGTCGGGATTACTATTCATGAGTTACTATTCATGAGTTACTATTCACGAGTTACTATTCACGAGTTACTATTCACGAGTTACTATACACTGAAAAATGAAATTTCCTTCTTTTCGTCCAAATATCTATTCTGGATACTAGCTTTGATTGTATCCATGTTTTGATCATTCTTGAATTTTACTTCACTATGATAAGGTATTTTTGGACATGGATAAATTGAATTACGAATCCTTAATATTTGTTATTTTGCTTCACTGGATTCGTTTTCTTTAAAATATTTTTCATCATCCTCAGTCTTAAATGATGATATAACTGAATATCTTTGGCCTGTAGTGCAAAGATGAATAATTTCTGATGAATATCTTTGGCCCGTAGTGCAAAGATGAACAGGTGTCGAGGTGAACATGACCAACTGATGGATATCTTTGGCCTGTAGTGCAAAAATGACTATTTGATTCAAGATATTTATTGATTGATGTTACAGGGATAAAATGTTGATGATGGGCTTTTAAATTCATAGATAATCGTAGATTTCATTCTCTACGTAACTTCTCTATGAATTATTATTTTCCGCTGCGAATATTGAATTAAAACTTGTTGTCTATTGTATTCTATTAAAATTTTCCCTGTTGAAGACTAACGATAATTTGTTGTTATATTATCTTAGTCATAATATTCTTTACTGGGCTAGTTGAGCTCACCCTTTTCCTTGTTGTTCCATTTTCTTCTCAGGAGGCGAGAATGTAGCAGGTACTAGTCGGGGTATGGAATGAAGGTTCTAGGAAGTTGTTTTAGTAGTCCTCACCATTTTTTTTTTTGTAAAATATTGTTCCAATAATTATAATGAGGACTTATTTGAGTGTGGAATATTGTCTAGATGACAATATTTGTATTTACACTCACAGTTTTTATGTTGTATTAATAAAGTTGTAGTTGTTTCTGTACCATGTTATTGACGACTCAGAATAGGTGTTGTATACCTATTTTGGGGGCGTCACACTAATGATAATTAAGGAACCCTAATTATTTAAACCCTAATTTTATATTAAAAACCCTAATTTTAATTAGTGTGTTTTAATTAAAATTTTATTACACTTTAATTTTAATTTTTTAAACCCTTGAAATTAATTAGGAAACTTTAAGATTTAAAATCTAGTGATTAAACACTAGATTTAAGTACCTTGGACAAGAATACCCTTAAAATTGATAACCAAATTACCATTATACCCTTTATGGTCCCATTTGGTGAATTATTGATAACAAAATCTAGCAAAATCTTGACAAGCCACCCTAGTCTAGCTAGGAGCTATAACATGCCAGCAAATCAGATTCAATGCACCAGCCATGTGCCTTGTACCATTATTTGTATAGATCAAGAGAGATAAAAAGTCACATTTATGCTAAATTGTTCACAACTCTCATCCTAGAACTTCGCTCCCCAAAACCTTCTAATTTCATTGCTAATATCAGTCACAAACCAAGCCCCACTAATACATATAACCAAATCAGAAGTCAAAATCAAGATTTTTCTTAGAAGGGTATAAAACCTAACCCTAGAAGTTGATATTTAATCTTATGTTAGATTTTATGTTTTAGAGTTAAATCATGTAGTATATAGTGTTAATAGATGATCAGGATTGATAGATGTTAGATCCATAACATATATAGGCTCAGATTTAATGATTTACAAAATTTGAAAAAAAAATTTATGTTGACTGACAACCAAATGTCAGGTCTTGTAGATCTCTGATTGTTAATGATTTTTGTGTTTTTAATGTTTGAACATATAGTGTGCTATGAGCTCTGTGATCTAAAACTTGTAACAGGACCATATCAAGCATAGAATGTCAGATAATCTTGGTCAAACAGCGTTGACCGAGCCAGATCTAGGTAACCCAGAACTTGCCCAGAAATCTCTTACAGCAAGTTCATGGGCCCAGATCTTTCATGTTTTTGTTATTTGGATTCCGTTGTTGTAATAAGTTTGTTGTATATTGTTTATACTACATATTCAAGCTTTTATATAACCTAGATGACTAACAGGATGGATTTAATTGACGGTCAAACCAAGTAGCCTGATCACGTTTCTGTTTTCTGGGTAACCCAGAAAACGTATGAACGTCATCTCTAACATGGTTTGACCGGTATGGATCTAGAGAGTTTGTTGTTGTTATGATGATTTGATGTAATCAATTTGTTCATTTGCATGTTGGCTACAACCTGGAAAAGATATATCACATAGACCAAACTCAGAATGCAAGATATAAGGATCCAAAGTAGCACACTCGAACTGTTCTTCATTTCTGGAAAACCTAGAAATGAAGAACAGTCTTTGACACGATTTTCTGAGACTTAGATCTTTCTAGTTAAGGAGGTATAGACTTGAATATTGTTCAACACATGTTCTATGATAGTTTTTCTACACAGCCCGATGTATATACCACCCATAACATGAACATATTTATAGATATAAGGTCAACAAAGGCGTTAACCGACCATGACTGAAAATTCTGGGCAGCCCAGAAACACGATGAACACGTCTGACAGCTAGTTCAAAGCTTAATAACTTTCGATTGTGATGATGTATAACCTGGTTATTGGTTGTTACATGTAGTGTTACACTAGTTCTACAAGATTCAATCATTAGCTAGCCCAAAAACATATTTCACACTGATTTATTGATGGTCAAACATGGTCACTCGAAATTGGCTTTTGAGTGTCTGGATTTCTCAAGAACACCTAAGGCGACACTTACTATCGCCAAAGGGCTTTAGCAACAGAATTATTAAAATTATTTAATTTAAATTCTAAAAAGCATTTAAAAATAGAAAATAACTTCTGAAAATTATAAAAATTATTTTAAAAATTATTTTAAGTTATAGAAATTAACTTTTAATAATTTGACATATTTTTCATAAATATTAATATTTATTTGGATATTATTGGTATTTAATCTATCTAATAAATGCATTAAATAAATAAATTAGAAATAATTTTATTGTATTACAAATTATTTTAAATGATAATAAGGTATTTAATAATATTTTAAGTTATAAAACATAACTTTTAATATTTTAAGATAAATTTCAATAATTATTTAGTATTAAAGATATTAGATTTATTTAATACTTATATTAAATAAATTAATTTAAAAATGATTTTAATATTATAAAATCATTTTAAATGGAAATAAATAGTTTTAAAATATTTTAAGTTATAAAATATAACTTTTAATATTTAAAGGTAAATTTCAGTAATAATTTAATGTTAAATGATATTAGAGTTATTTAATAATTATATTAAATAAATAGTTTAAAAATAGTTTTATTGATTTAAAAATCATTTAAAATGGAAATAAATGAATTAAAAATATTTTAAGTTATAATAAATGACTTTTAATGTTTTAAAAATCATTTAAGGGTAATATTAATGTTTTAAAAATACTTTGAGTTATTATAAATAACTTTAATATTTTGGCAATGTTTTTATTAATAATTTAATATTAATTAAATATTAATGATAATAAAATTAGTCAATATTTAAATCATTTAATAATGATTCCGATGTTCGAAAAATCATGATAAATTATAATAATTATTTAAAAATTATTATAAGTAAAATAAAAATAATATGACTGATATTTTTAGTTATTGAACTACAGGATAGAGTTTTAGACTCGATAAATACCCGATAAAGCCGACGGTACACCGAAATATTTCAGAAATTGATCTAGACTTATATAATTGGACTCGATAAGTGTTTTTTGTGAACCAATGACTGCTAAAATATGTGACAATGTAATTATTATGTGCTGACTGCAAATAGCAGTACTATGTGTTATGATACATTATTCTAATCGAACGAATGATCTTATTAATGATATATTTCGATATAAAAAGATTAATCTAAGTTGCGTAATAGTAAGCAGCAGCTCAGGAAAGTATCCTAACTTTGCATTTACTTTATGCAATGAACATGAGTAAGAAAGTTTCAGAATTATATTATCATTATTCCAGATTATTATCTCTATTGTTATCGATTATGTATCCAATATTTGTATTCATACGAGTTCTTAAATTATCCGATCATTGTATTACTGTATCATTCAGATATTTATTTTGTTCCTATATATGGTTAGACAAGTGTTCCCACTTGGATAATCATTGTATTTAATCATATTTAGATACATACTTATAGATTTTGAGTATGTATACGTTGACATAAAAAGTCGTCTAAGCTATTTGATTCAGTCAGACATAAAAATATTGTTGAACAAGATAGAACGTTATTGTATCTAACCAGATTGTTTTGGTTCGGATTCCCGACTAAGTATGAACATCCCGAACATGGGAAAACTTTTGTGCACCTAAGGTAGATAGAGTGAACGATAATATCGTTCTTGCATGTTGTATTGATCAATACAGGGCGCATTGGGATGATCACCCTCGTGCCCGTAAGTTATGATGGTTTGCTGATGAAGTTCTGTTAAACCTTAGCGAAAATTAAAAACAAAGTTCATAGTCCGTCGAATGCTCTCCATTTATAGTCAGTGCGTAGTTTCAAAATTTTGAGATAGATTTGATATGTTGTTATTGTTGGTTCAGCTTACTTCACAACCGTTGATTCGTTGTAGAAGTGTTATTCAAAGAAAATATTTAATTCTTGCAGCTTATATTTATTGTTGCTATTACTTGCTGGGCAATCAAATGCTCATTCTTGCTTTAAATTTAAATATTTTCTGCTAAGCATGGTCAACCGGAATGTTCAGGCCAGAACAAGGGAAAAGGAAAGCAATCAGAATAATCTTATGATTATCTTTTGTAATAGTTAGACAGTATTAAGACAATAATATTTATTATCTATCATGTAATGTATTATAGTAAATGTTACGTACTTGGGATTAGACTCTGATGTATGTAAGTTAAGTTTGATATTTATATTATTATTAGTATTATTCCGCTCATAGAAATGGTATCGTAAAGCACCGAGTTCGGGTTTCAAGTACCTGAATTTGGGGGCGTTACAACATGGTATTAGAGCTTTAGGGTTAGAAACCTTAGGTGGGATAGACTTTAGGCTATAACCTTAGAATAGAGGAAAACGTTGAAAATACAAATAACTCATATAGAGTTTAAAAGGAGATGAATTGAATAAATTCATCGTTAAACAAAATAAAAGGTAAGTTGTATAAAATTATTAATTGTTATGTGTATATACTACGTGTTAATCAAAATAGTTTTTGTGTAGATGTCAGGTGGAAAAGAATTAGTATACCCTCAGATCATAAGCAGGAGCCGATCTCCATAACCGAGCCAATATCAAAGTAAATAACAGAAATAAAGGCTCACTTTGAAAGCAACCCTAATGAGGTGATTATGTTGGAAAATATAGTACCGAACCCAGAAATGATAGTATAACTGATAGGTAGAGTATAATTAGAAAATATAAAGTTAAGCTCGAGTTCTTTAAACTCGTAATGAGTAGAAGGTTTGACGAACTAGGTATAGTTATGTGTGAATGAATTATTGAGGATAATAGGAATATATAGAATACTAAGCAATTGATCCTTAGTGAAGGCGTATGAAGTAAGTAGTATTAGTGTTATTTAAATATGTATGATGCCATGATGCGTATATGATAAGTATGTTTATGTAATGTAATATTCTCAACTTTTGTATAAGTTGGGGCAGCGATTCTTGACTTTTATGTCACAAAGGGGATATCAGATGTTTAAAGCAGTATGTGCTACGCTATACGGTGTAAAGTATTATGAAATTAGTTAGATGAACATGATTTTATTTAATCAGATAATGCCGCCAAGACGTAAACGAAACTAAAAGGCAGAAGAACCTGTCAACAAAGTTGGAGGACAACCAGACCCGACACAAAATTTGGCAAATATGGATGCTCAAGCTATGCAGAATGGATTACCAGCCGCGAGAAATCAGCCAGATAATCGATCGACAAACTTCAAAGACTTCAAGGCAATCGAACCGCTAGGATTTAGAGGATCAACTAACCCTATAGAGATGTTTATGACAGCTAGAGTAACGGAGGGGCAAAAGACAGCTTTGGTCACCTATACGATGAAAGGAGAGGCGAATTTTTGGTGGGAAGCAAATCAAGCTAGAGCCAGAGAGGGAAGTGGTGGTAGTAGGACTGGAAAAAGGAAAGGAGATAATTTCGGGAATACCAGAAGTAGGCCAGGAGGTGGAATGAAATAGGTTGTACAGTGTGGAAATTGCGGAAAGAATCACTCAAGAGAGTGTCTTAAGGGTAAGTCTGTGTGTTACAAGTGTGGGCAGGAGGGACATATCTCTCCCAACTGCCCCAATCCAAGGATGAACAGAGGGTGTTTCATGTGTGGATCAACGGGGCATAAGGTGAAGGACTGTCTGAAAAAGAGAATGGATGCAGGGAGTATGACTATGGGGAAAAAAAACTGGACATTGGTGACAACGGAACCTACTTCAACAAACAAACCAATAGAATCAATCGCAAGAGTCTTCAATATGACGATCCATTATACCGTGGCAGCTAGAAATGCTACTCCAGGTATTAATCGTATAACTTTTATATTTTGATATACATGATTTTCCAATATATAATAAATTATTTTATAAAGAAATTTTGAAGGAGGAATTTGAGTTCTTTTAGAAATCAAACTTCCGTTTAATCAGATAGACAAGCTTTATGATGAATAGTTAAAAATCGGTTCGATCGAATCTGATCGAGATCTGTTTGAAATGAATGTGTATGCTATGTACCCTAATAGGTATGAGTTTTAAAACAGTGATTCCGGGGATAGAATCTTTATAAGGGAGGGTGAATGTAATAACCTGATATTTTCTATATAAATAAATAAGAAATTTTGCATATAATTTTATTTTATTTTATTTTAAAGGTGGGAATATGTGCCAAGTAATGTATATGTATATGTGATAAATAAAATTTATTTATTACACGAACAATTTCAAATAATTTTATTTTAGAATTATTGATCATTATAAAGTATATACTTATAATAATTAATTTTAAAGTAGAAATGTCTTTATTATTTATTTTTTATGAAAATATGATTTTTATATTATTTAAATAATATATGAAATGATTATTAGAATTATTATAATTACTATTTTGTCATATGAATTTTAGTTCAGATTATTAAGTTAATTATTTTAACTTAATTAATAATGTTATATATGAAAGATAATTCAGATATGAAATCCAAACTTTAATTCTGGATTTGGAATAAGGAATTAGAGTAATAATATTATATTAATTATAATATTATTTTTCAGTACTATAAATATATACTATATGTGTGTATTGATAATGGTTGGCCGATTATGATGTTTAATGTCAAAAACCTTATATCAATTTGTTAAAACCTATTTTGAAACTCAATTATGAGTTTAAAACTGTGTAGTATTGGTGTTATAGGATTTATGTTGCATATTATAGAATTTCTATTAATTAGGAAAAAAACTCTAATTAATATTTGAAAATCCTAATTAAAATTTGAAACCCTAATTTGCTAATTAGGAGCCCTAATTACTAAAATTAGAAACCCTAATTATTATTTTAGTAAATGGAATTATTAAATTAGGAACCCTAATGATAATTAAGGAACCCTAATTATTTAAACCCTAATTTTCTATTAAAAAACCTAATTTTAATTAGTGTGTTTTAATTAAAATTTTATTACACTTTAATTTTAAATTTTTCAAACCCTAGAAATTAATTGGGAAACTTTAATATTTAAAATCTAGTGATTAAACCCTAGATTTAAGTACCTTGGACAAGAATACCCTTAAAATTGATAACCAAATTACCATTATACCCTTTTTATCCCATTTGGTGAATTATTGATAACAAAATCTAGCAAAATCTTAACAAGCCACCCTAGTCTAGCTAGAAGCTATAACATGCCAGCAAATCAGATTCAATGCACCAGCCATGTGCCTTGAACCATTATTTGTATAGATCAAGAGAGAGAAAAAGTCACATTTATGCTAAATTGTTCACAACTCTCATTCTAGAACTTCTCTCTCCAAAACCTCCGAATTTCATTGCTAATATCAGTTACAAACCAAGCCCCACTAATACATATAACCAAATCAGAAGTCAGAATCAAGATTTTTCTTCGAAAGGTATAAAACCTAACCCTAGAAGTTGATCTTTAAACTTATATTAGATTTTGTGTTTTAGAGTTAAA
Organism: Panax notoginseng; assembly: GCA_016801055.1. NCBI lineage: Eukaryota > Viridiplantae > Streptophyta > Magnoliopsida > Apiales > Araliaceae > Panax > Panax notoginseng. The sequence continues at coordinate 103,985,006 of CM029020.1, forward strand.
TCATGTAGTATATAGTGTTAATAGATGATCTGGGTTGATAGATGTTAGATCCATAACATCTATAGGCTCGGATTTAATGATTTACAAAATCTGGAAAAAAAAATTTATGTTGACTGACAACCAAATGTCAGGTCTTGTAGATCTCTGAATGTTAATGATTTTTGTGTTTTTAATGTTTGAACATGTAGTGTGCTATGAGCTCTGTGATCTAAAACTTGTAGCAGGACCATATCAAGTAAAGAATGTCAGATAATCTTGGTCAAACAGTGTTGACCGAACTTGACCGAGCCAAATCTGGGCAACCCAGAACTTGCCCAGAAATCTCTGACAGCAAGTTCGTGGGCCCAGATCTTTCATGTTTTTGTTATTTGGATTCCGTTGTTGTAATAAGTTTGTTGTATGTTGTTTATAATACATATTCAAGCTTTTATATAACCTAGATGACTAACAGGATGGATTTAATTGACGGTCAAACCAAGCAGCCCGATCACGTTTCTGTTTTCTAGGTAACCTAGAAAACGTATGAACTCCATCTCTAACATGGTTTGACCAGCATGGATCTAGAGAGTTTGTTGTTGTTATGATGATTTGATGTAATAAATTTGTTCATTTGCATGTTAGCTACAACCTGGAAAAGATATATCACATATAACAAACTCAGAACGCAAGATATAAGGATCCAAAGTGGCACACTCGAACTGTTCTTCATTTCTGGAAAACCCAGAAATGAAGAACAGTCTCTGACACGATTTTCTGAGACTTAGATCTTTCTAGTTAAGGAGGTATGAACTTGAATATTGTTCAACACATGTTCTATGATAGTTTTTCTACACAGCCCGACGTATATACCACCCATAACATAAACATATTTATATATATAAGGTCAACAAAAGCGTTGACCGACCATGACTAAAAATTCTGAGCAGCCTAGAAACGCGATGAACACGTCTGACAGCTAGTTCAAAGCTTAATAACTTTCGATTGTAATGATGTATAACCTGGTTATTGGTTGTTACATGTAGTGTTACACTAGTTCTACAAGATTTAATCATTAGCTAGCCCAAAAACATATTTCACACTGATTTATTGATGGTCAAACATGGTCACTCGAAACTGGCTTTTGAGTGTCTGGGTTTCTCAAGAACACCTAAGGCGACACTTACTGTCACCAAAGGGCTTTAGCGACAGACTTATTAAAATCAATTAATCTAAATTCTAAAAAGCATTTAAAAATAGAAAATAACTTCTGAAAATTACAAAAACAATTTTAAAAATAATTTTAAGTTATAGAAATTAACTTTTAATAATTTGACATATTTTTCATAAATATTAATATTTATATGGATTTATTGGTATTTAATTTATCTAATAAATTCATTAAATAAATTAATTAAAAATAATTTTATTGTATTAAAAATCATTTTAAATGATAATAAGGTATTTAATAATATTTTAAGTTATAAAACATAACTTTTAATATTTTAAGATAAATTCCAATAGTTATTTAGTATTAAAGATATTAGATTTATTTAATACTTATATTAAATAAATTATTTTAAAAATGATTTTAATATTGGAAAAATTATTTTAAATGGAAATAAATAGTTTAAAAATATTTTAAATTATAAAATATAACTTTTAATATTTAAAGGTAAATTTCATTAATAATTTAATGTTAAATGATATTAGAGTTATTTAATAATTATATTAAATAAATAGTTTAAAAATAGTTTTATTGATTTAAAAATCATTTAAAAAGGAAATAAATGAATTAAAAATATTTTAAGTTATAATAAATGACTTTTAATATTTTGATAAATAATAAATTAATATTTTAATATTAATAGTAATTATTTAAAAATGATTTTTAATGTTTTAAAAATCATTTAGAGGTAATATTAATGTTTCAAAAATACTTTGAGTTATTATAAATAACTTTAATATTTTGGCAATGGTTTCATTGATAATTTAATATTAATTAAATATTAATGATAATAGAATTAGTTAATATTTGAATCATTTAATAATGATTCCGATGTTTGAAAAATCATGATAAATTATAATAATTATTTAAAAATTATTATAAGTCAAATAAAAACAATATGACTGATATTTTCAGTTATTGAACTACAGGATAGAGTTTTAGATTCGATAAATACCCGATAAAGCCGTCGGTACACCGAAATATTTCAGAAATTGATCTAGACTTATATAATTGGACTCGATAAGTGTTTGTTTGTGAACCAATAACTACTAAAATATGTGACAATATAATTAGGTTATGTGCTAACTGCAAATAGCAGTACTATGTGTTATGATACTTTATTTTAATCGAACGAATGATCTTATTAATGATATGTTTCGATATAAAAGATTAATCTAAGTTGTGTAATAGTAAACAGCAGCTCAGGCAAGTATCCTAACTTTGCATTTACTTTATGCAATGGACATGAGTAAGAAAGTTTTAGAATTATGTTATCATTATGCCAGATTATTAACTCTATTGTTATCGATTATGTATCCAATCTTTGTATTCATACAAGTTCTTAAATTATCCGATCATTGTATTACTGTATCATTCAGATATTTATTTTGTTCCTATATAGGGTTAGACAAGTGTCCCCACTTGGATAATCATTGTATTTAATCACATGTTGATACATACTTATTGATTTCGAGTATGTATACGTCGACATAAAAATCCGTCTAAGCTATTTGATTCAGCTAGACATAAATATATTGTTGAACAAGATAGAACGTTATTGTATCTAACCAGATTATTTTGGTTCGGATTCCTGACTAAGTTTGAACATCCCGAACATGGGAAAACTTTTGTGCACCTAAGGTGGATAAAGTGAACGATAATATCGTTCTTACATGTAGTATTGATCAATACAGGGCGCATTGGGATGATCACCCTCGTGCCCGTAAGTTATGACGGTTTGTGAAGTTCTGCTAAACCTTATCGAAAATTAAAAATAAAGTTCATAGTCCGTCGAATGCTCTCCATTTATAGTCAGTACGTAGTTTCAAAATTTTGAGATAGATTTGATATGTTGTTATTGTTGGTTCAGCTTACTTCACAACTGTTGATTCGTTGTAGAAGTGTTATTCAAAGAAAACATTTCATTCTTTCAGCTTATATTTATTGTTGCTATTACTTGTTGGGCAATCAAATGCTCATTCTTGCTTTAAATTTAAATATTTTCTGCTAAGCATGGTTGTGACGCCCCCAAAATAGGTCTACATCACCTATTCTGAGTTGCCAAATACATGGTACAGAATACAAATATAAATTTAAATATACAACAAGAGCTGTGAGTTTTAATACAAATATTGTCTTCTAGACAGTATTCAAACTCAAAATAAATTCTTAATACATTTATTGTTATACTATTTCACAGAATAGTGAGGACTACTAATGCTACCATTTGAACCATCACTCCGTTTCTCGACTAGTCCCAGTTATATTTTCATTTTCTGAAGAGAACAATGAAAGAAAAGGGTGAGCTCAACTAGCCCAATAAGAAATATTATGACTAAGATAATGCAGAATAAATTATCGTTAGCCTTCAACAATGTTAAATTGATAAAATATAACAAACATCAAGTTTAACTGCAGCGGAACAATCTATCCATTAAAAGTGTCAAGTAGAGAATAAAATCTACTATCTTTTATGATTTAAAAAGGTTTTTCATCACTTTTATCGTTGAGTCTCAGCTTAATAAATAATCCACATCATCCATGCACTACGACCAAGTATATTCATTAGTATCACGACCATAAATTATCCATACACTATGGGCCAATGATATTCGTGTATTCATCAATGGTCATGATCATGCCAACAACTGTCCATCAATGCACTACGGGCCAATGGAGACTTTTACCACATCATTTGTAACATTACGGTCATGATTACACCGAATAATCCCTGGTCATAATCATACCAAGTCCATGTATGCACTACATGCCACAGATGACTTTCAACAAAATATAAACATGAGGATGATGACAATGATATAAGAATTCAATAAAACGAGTTCAAGAATTATTTTATCCACGAACCAACAACATCCAAATTGTTAACACGATACTGCTTTGTAGAGTAAAATTCAAGAATGCTTAGAAGAATATTACCATGAAAAGATACTAGATGAAGCGCAAATATCAAAGATATTTCACTAATTTCATGGAGTATAAAAGCCAAAACTTTGACCAACTGAGTATAATAAAGAATGGAATAACAAAAGAATTCATCAAGCATGCGATAGACCGCACAGACAGGTTATTCCAACAGAAAAATAAATAATGGAACCAAGTCATGCGTAAACGTACGAACATGATATTCCAACAGAAAAATAAATAATGGAACCAGGTCATGCGTAAATGCACAGACATGATGTTCCAACAGAATGATAAATAATGAAACCAGGTCATGCGTAAACGCACAGATAGGATGTTCCAACAGAATGATAAATAATGGAATAACAACAAAATTTCACCATATATGCGGTACTTCGCATAGACATGTTATTCCAACATAATAATAAATAATGGAATAACAGCTCTTACGAGTATTGGAAAGAAAATAATTCTGTTCATGAATATGAAAGAATAATACCCCTTACCGTAAAAGAAGACTATTCTGACTAGTAAGGCGAGGATATTCTTGAAGAAAACTTATACTGTTTTTGTACGCTCAAAGTTTCTGAAAACTCTAAAGAAATACGCTTAAGATTGTAGAAGAGAATTCTCTGATTCTGGTGTGATTTTCAATTCTAATTAAGCATCCTATTTATAGGAGAATAGCAGGGGCACTGTTAAGGAAATTTTCACGGATGCAACAATTTTATAACTCATGGACGTCTTATGCAATATTCGGGCGTCTGAATTTCAAAGTCATCATCAAATAAAACAAAAAAAATACAATATATATATATATATATATATATATATATATATATATATATATATAACATGTTGTTTTGAAAAACTTCCCACAATAATCCATCCACCAATTTCTATATCAATCACACACACCCACTTTCCCTTATCTTCAAGGCATCATCCCCCACCCCGCTTTCTTCCTACCACACACACACACTCACACACTAAATTCCACCAACATGTCACTCTCATCACTCTCACCCCTATCACAATCATATATAAATATATATACACACATCATATACCTATATAAATAAATTCTCTCCCCTTTACGTAACTCCCTCCCACCCCTATTTCAAAAATTAGTTTTTCAACACATATGGGCCCCACATGTGGGCCCCACTTTTAAATAATTTTCTACCTATTATTTTAAAAAATGGGTAAATGGGGGTCCAAATAATAAACAAAATTTTCATCAAAGACTTCATAAAAATTCTTTCAATATTTTTAACAATATTTATCATCATTATTATAATTCATAATATTAATCGACCAGGTCGTTCCCAAGAAAGAGGCGACTTTTCAATAAAGATTTCTTCCTATTGGCGCGCAATTAGGTGACCAAACCTCTCCTTGACAGAACTTCTAGACATCGTTAATATTGCAAATAATAATATTAATAACTCTGTCATCTCAATTATTAATTTAATAATATATAAAATATCGACAATAATTGAATCAAATAACGTGAGATACTATGCAGCAATTACTGTAACAATAATTGAACAAAACTGAGTGACTTCTCACGTAAGCATCAATAATCAATACCGTGTGCTACTATGCAACCACACGTATTACTGTACTTTTAACACCGGGTGTTTCAACAATTAACGGTAAAACTTTCGCCGTTATTTTTATAAAGTATTTTTATCATTTTCTCAATCCGACAATAATTCCGTTGTGGGATCCACTAATGATTGTGCCGTCGTACGAATATTCCCTGTTAAAACGAATATTCTCCGACTAATCGAATATTATACAACAACTTGCGTACTTTGCAAAATTTATAAATATTACCCACAACTATAACATTATATCAAATTCATTCCATAATATTTAAAAATGATATTTATAGAAAAATCATCTTTATTAAAAAAAATTGGGGTCTTACAACCTCCCCTTCTTATGAAATTTCGCCCTCGAAATTAGGGTACGTACCTGGTATGTCGAAGAGGTAAGGATACCTTGATTTTATTTCAGATTCTAACTCCTAGGTTATTTCCTCAACATCGTGGTTTCTCCACAAAACTTTGACTTGAGGTATAACCTTAGAGCATAGAATATGTTCCTTTTTATCTAAGATTTGAACAGAAACCTCTTCATATGTCAAATCTTTCGCTATTTTATCCGGTACTAACTCAATAATGTGGTTCGGGTCTTCCACATATTTATGTAACATGGATATATGAAAAACGTTATGAATACGAGACATACTTGGCGGTAAAGTGAGTCTATAAGCCACAGTTCCTACTCGATCGAGAATTAAAAATGGGCCAATGAATCGAGGATTGAGCTTTCCTCTCTTTTCAAATCTCGTAACTCCTTTCCATGGAGCAACACGTAATAACACATGATCTCCAATATCGAATTCTACGTCCTTTCGATGAAGATCAGCATAACTCTTTTGTCGATCTTGTGATCGTTTGAATCTTTTTCGTAGTCATACGTACCAACTTCGGTCCCAACAACGTTGCTTCACCCACCTCATCCCAGCATACTGGAGAATGACACTTTCTTCCATACAACGCTTCGAATGGAGCCATGCCAATACTTGCTTGATAGCTGTTGTTGTAGGAAAACTTCACCAATGGTAAGAACTTGTCCCAACTTCCCTTGAAGTCAAGGACATAGAGTCTTAATAAATCTTCAAGAGTTTGAATAGTCCTCTCTGATTGTCAGTCCGTCTGAGGATGATATGCCGAACTAAATCGTAAATCCGTGCACATAGCTTTTTGTAAACCCAAAATTGTGAAGTGAATCTTAGGTCTCGATCAGAAACTATAGATACTGGAATACCATGCAATCTTACAACCTCGTTTATGTACATACGAGCAAGACATTCAAGTGTATAAGTTTCTCGTATAGGTAAGAAGTGAGCAGACTTGGTCAATCTATCAACAATGACTCAAATTGCATCTATGCCTTGAGAAACCTTAGGAAGACCAGTAACAAAATCCAAGGTAATGTGCTCCCACTTCCATTCTGAAATTTCAAGTGGTTGCAATGGACCTTTTGGTACTTGATGCTCCACCTTGACTCGTTGACACGTTAGACACCTTGAGATAAACAACGTTATCTCTCTCTTCATATTTCCCCACCAAAATGTATGTCAAAGATCATGATACATTTTGGTACTCTCAGGATGGATTGCAAACGGTGTGTTGTGTGCCTCCATCATGATTTTATACTTTAAATCAGGGTCGTTAGGAACACAAAGTCTGGAGTTAACTCGAAGTATTCCTTCTTCATCGATTCTTGCTTCCAGCATAGCACCTTCTTGCACTTTCTTCCTCATACGCATCAGCTCCAGGTCTGTAGCTTGAGAATCTTTAACTTTATCGATTAAAGTCGGTTCTACTCGTATATTTGCCATCATCACATGGGTCGCTGGAGTCTTTAACTTTATCTCCATCCTTTGCAAATCATACAAAATGGGCCTTTGCGTTGACAATATCGCACTCGTACCCGCATATGATCTTCTACTCAATGCGTCAGCTACCACGTTCGCTTTTCCAAGATGGTATTAGATGGTATGATCATAATCTTTCACCAGTTTAAGCCAACGTCGCTGTCGCATGTTGAGTTCCTTTTGAGTGAAGAAATATTTGAGATTTTTATGATCCGTATAGATCTCCACTTTCTCCCCATACAGGTAATGCCTCCAAATTTTAAGTGCAAAAATAACAGCTGCCAACTCTAGATCATGAGTAGGATAATTCCTCTCATATTCTTTGAGTTATCGAGAGGCATAAGCTATGACTTTCCCATGTTGCATGAGAACACATCCTAACCCTTTGCCCGAAGCATCACTGTAGATGACAAATCCCTTCGAGCCAGATGGTATTGTCAGAACAGATGCTGAAATGAGTCTCCTCTTGAGTTCTTGAAAACTCTTCTCACATTCCTCGCTCTAACCGAATTTTATATCTTTTCGAGTCAGCTGAGTTAATGGAGTAACGATTCGAGAAAATCCTTCCACGAATCTTCGATAATAACCAGCTAATCTGAGAAAGCTACGTACTTCGGTCACTAATTTTGGTTGCTCCCAGCTTTGAATTGCTTCAATCTTTGTTGGGTCAATAGATATTCCATGATTTGATATCACGTGCCCAAGGAATGCAACTTCCTCAAGCTAGAACTCTCATTTCTTTAACTTAGCATGTAGCTTATTTTCACGAAGCTTTTGGAGTATCAGCCTCAAGTGTTGCTCATGGTCTTCATAGGTTTTGGAGTATATGAGGATGTCATCAATAAAGACAACCACAAAGTGATCCAAATATTCTTTGAATACTCGGTTCATCATATCCATGAAGGCAGCAGGAGCATTAGTCAATCCAATAGACATGACTAGGAATTCATAATGCCCGTACTGAGTTCTGAAAGTCGTCTTTGGAATGTCATCGGTTTTAATTTTTAACTGATGATATCCGGAACGAAGATCAATCTTTGAAAAGAATTTGGCGCCTTGTAACTGGTCAAACAGGTCATCAATACGTGGCAATGGGTACCTATTTTTGATGGTGACATGGTTCAACTCTCGATAATCAATACAAAGTCGCATACTTTCATCTTTCTTCTTCACGAATAGAACAGAAGCACCCCAAGGGGACATACTAGGACGAATGAAACCGATGTCTAACAATTCCTGCAGTTGGGTCTTTAACTCCTGAAGTTCAATAGGAGCCATTCGATATGGGGCTTTGGAAATGGGTTTTGTACCGGGTTCAAGGTCGATACAAAATTCAATTTCACGCTTTGGGAGTAGGCCAGGAAGTTCTTCAGGGAATACGTCAGGAAATTTATTAACAATAGAAATATCATTCAAAACTGACGTATTTTTGTTTAGATCCGTAACATGAGCTAAGAAAGCTTGACATCCATTTTTCAATAAACGAATAGCTTTATGGCTTGAGATGACATTGATTGATTTTAATGGTTTGGTTGCTTGAATTCGCATAATAGGTTGGTTAGGAATATGAAAGCTAACAACTGTACGAAAATAATCAATTTTTGCATGATGAGTAGTTAACCAATTAATCCCTAGAATTATGTCAAATGCAAGTATTTTCAATGAAATAAGATTGACAGGTAATGTGAGGGTACCGATTTGAACCAAACAAGACTTATAAACAGTGGATGTAATGAAGGTTTCTCTCAACGGAGTTTTAACAGATAAGTCAAAGTCTAATTTCTCCGGAGTCAAATTTAAACGTTGAGAGCAAGTAGGAGAAATAAAAGAATGGGTAGAACCGGTATCAAATAAGGTATATACTTAGCTAAAGTTTATAATAAGCTTACCCGTAATGACCTCGTTCGGGTTCCTTACTTTCTGGGAGGTCACGACAAACGCTCTCCCTTGAACTATCGATTTTGTCTTGTCTAGGACGGCCTTTGATGCCTCCATCCCAGCTGGACTTAACTTTCGTGCACGACAAAATCAGGCTAGGTGACCTTCTCTTCCACAATTATAACATGCTTTGGATGGCATCGCGCAGTTTGGACTGCTGTGTCCCTCCCCTCCATATTTGAAGCATATGATAGGTGGTCGTTCTCCTTCCTTAACGATGGGTGTTGATACTGACGTCTTTCCATCATTGTTGAATCTCCTCTTCTTAAAATGTCCATTCTTATTATTTTGGCCATGATTACCACTGAAGTGGTTACCATTTCTGGCATGTTGATTCCCTCCACGCTTATTGTCACTGCTTCGAAGACTGTTATCACTGGTATTATCAATTTGCCGGCTGCTCTCTTTTGGTTGGGTTGACTCATTATCGCGTTCCAATAACTGACCCCTATTAACAACATCTGAACACAAACACAGTTTATGAGAGATAAGATATTGACGTATCTCTGGCTTCAAACCTCTTAAAAACATCTGCGTCATTCTCTACTCATTATCAACTAAGTGGGACGCAAACCAGGATAACTCAGCAAACTTGGCTTCGTACTGCGACACGGTCATGTTGTTTTGCTCCAGCTTGATGAACTCTACCTCTTTCATGTGACGAATACTTTTGGAAAAGTACTTGTCGTTGAACAGTTCTTGGAACTTCTCCCAAGACATCTTCAGTGCGGCAGGTTGAGTACGCTTTACAGATTTCCACCAGTAATCTGCCTCTGCCCGCAACATGAAGGTGGCAAAGGGAACTTTTTGCTCCTCGGAGCATTCCAAGACATCAAATATCTTGTTGATCTGCTTTATCCACATCTCCGCCTTAAGTGGTTTTAGCTCTCCAAAAAACTTCGGTGGTCCCAGCTCCTTGAACTGTTTGGCGGTGACCGTCCGAGAGTTACCAGTGTTTACACCTGCATTTTGGACAGGAGCCGCTCTCGCCTGATGTTACATGAATTGCATAAAGCCTCTGAACATTCCATCGTTCATCATTTGGTCAGTGTTGTTGTTTGCATTAGGATTGTCACCTTCTTGATGCACATTATCCTGATTATTGATTTGTGGAGACTCAACGGTCTCCTGTGCTCCATTGCTATTCTCAACATTCTCGGATGCCATTTTCCAAATACTGTCACAAAACAAAGGTTAATTAACATATCACATATTATCCCTATACTCTGACCGACCAATTAATTGCCAAATAAACTTAGGTAGGTCATACTAGCGAAGGAATTTTTCGTCTCTCCCCTCCTAGTTCTTGTCTCACATCTTAGCCAGGGATCATATCCCTAAGCTCTGATACCAACTGTGACGCCCCTAAAATAGGTCTACATCACCCATTCTGAGTCGCCAAATACATGGTACAGAATACAAATATTGTCTTCTAGACAGTATTCAAACTCAAAATAAGTCCTCAATACATTTATTGTCACACTAATTCACAGAATAGTGAGGACTACTAATGCTACCATCTGAACCGTCACTCCGTTCCCCGACTAGTCCCAACTGTATTTTCATTTCCTGAAGAGAACAATGAAAGAAAAGGGTGAGCTCAACTAGCCCAGTAAGAAATATTATGACTAAGATAATGTAGAATAAATTATCGTTAGCCTTCAACAGTGTTAAACTGATAAAATATAACAAACATCAAGTTTAACTGCAGCGAAACAATCTATCCATTAAAAGAGTCAAGTAGAGAATAAAATCTACTATCTTTTATGATTTAAAAAGGTTTTTCATCACTTTTATCGCTGAGACTCAGCTTAATAAATAATCCACATCATCCATGCACTACGGCCAAGGATATTCATTAGTATCACGACCACAAATTATCCATGTACTACGGGCCAAGGATATTCGTGTATTCATCAATGGTCATGATCATGCCAACAACTGTCCATCAATGCACTACGGGCCAATGAGGACTTTTATCACATCATTTGTAACATTACGGTCATGATTACTACAAATAATCCCTGGTCATAATCATTCCAAGTCCATCTATTCACTACAGGCCACAGATGACTTTTAACAAAATATAAGCATGAGGATGATGACAATGATATAAGAATTCAATAAAACAAGTTCAAGAATTAATTTATCCAGGAACCAACAACGTCCAAATTGTCAACATGATACTGCTTTGTAGAGTAAAATTTAAGAATGCTCAGAAGAATATTTCCATGAAAAGATACTGGATAAAGCGCAAATATCAAAGATATTCCACTAATTTTATGGAGTATAAAAGCCAAAACTTTGACCAACTGAGTATAATAAAGAATGGAATAACAAAAGAATTCACCAAGCATGCGATAGACCGCACATACATGTTATTCCAACAGAAAAATAAATAATGGAACTAGGTCATGCATAAACGCACAGACAGGATATTCCAACAGAATAATAAATAATGGAACCAGGTCATGCGTAAATGCATAGACAGGATGTTCCAACAGAATGATAAATAATGGAACCAGGTCATGCGTAAACGCACAGATAGGATGTTCCAACAGAATGATAAATAATGGAATAACAACAGAATTTCACCATGTATGCGGTACTTCGCATAGACAGGTTATTCCAACATAATAATAAAGAATGGAATAACAACTCTTACGAGTATTGGAAAGAAAATAATTCTCTTCACGAGTATGAAAGAATAATACCCCTTACCATAAAAGAAGAGTATTCTGACTGGTAGGGCGAGGATATTCTTGAAGAAAACTTATACTATTTTTCTACACTCAAAGTTTCTGAAAACTCTAAAGAAATATGCTCAAGATTATAGAAGAAAATTCTCGGATTCTGGTGTGATTTTCAATTCTAATTAAGCATCCTATTTATAGGAGAATAGCAGGGGCATTGTTAAGGAAATTTTCACGGATGCAACAATTTTATAACTTATGGACGTCTTATGCAATATTCAGGCGTCTGAATTTCAAAGTCATCATTAAATATAAAAAAATACATATATATATATATATATATATATATATATATATATATATATATATATATATATATAACACATGTTGTTTTGAAAAACTTCCCACAATAATCCACCCACCAATTTCTATATCAATCACACACACTCACTTTCCCTTATCTTCAAGGCATCATCCCCCACCCCCCTTTCTTCCTACCACACACACACACATACTCACACACTAAATTTCACCAACATGTCACTCTCATCACTCTCACCCCTATCACAATCATATACAAATATATATACACACATCATATATCTATATAAATAAATTCTCTCCCCTTTACGTAACTCTCTCCCACCCCTATTTCAAAAATTATTTTTCAACACATATGGGCCCCACATGTAGGTCCCACCTTTAAATAATTTTTTACCGATTATTTTGAAAAATGGGTAAATGGGGGTCCAAATAATAAAAAAAAAATTCATCAAAGACTTCATAAAAAATTCTTCAATATTTTTAACTACATTTATCATCATTATTATAATTCACAATATTAATCGACCAGGTCGTTCACAGGAAAGAGGGGGCTTTCTAATAAGGATTTCTCCCTATTGGCGCGCAATTAGGTGACCAAACCTCTCCTTGACAGAACTTCTAGACATCGTTAATATTGCAAATAATAATATTAATAACTATATCATCTCAATTATTGATTTAATAATATATAAAATATCGACAATAATTGAATCAAATAACGTGAGATACTATGCAGCAATTACTGTAACAATAATTGAACAAAACTGAGTGACTTCTCACGTAAGCATCAATAATCAATACCGTATGCTACTATGCAACCACGCGTATTACTGTACTTTTAACACCGGGTGTTTCAACAGTTAACGGTAAAACTTTCGCCGTTATTTTCATAAAATATTTTTGTCGCTTTCTCAATCCGACAATAATTCTGTTGTGGGGTCCACCAATGATTGTGTCGTCGTATGAATATTCCCTGTTAAAACGAATATTTCCCGACCAATCGAATATTATACAACAACTTGCGTACTTTGCAAAATTTATAAATATTACCCACAAGTATAACATTATATGAAATTCATTCCATAATATTTAAAAATGATATTTATAGAAAAATCATCTTTATTAAAAAAAATTGGGGTCTTACAATGGTCAACCGGAATGTTCAGGCCAGAAAAAGGGAAAATGAAAGCAATCAGAATAATCTTATGATTATCTTTTATAATAGTTAATCAGTATTAAGACAATGATATTTATTATCTATCATGCAATGTATTGTAGTAAATGTTACGTACTTGGGATTAGACTCTGATGTATGTAAGTTAAGTTTGATATTTATATTATTATTAGTATTATTCCGCACATAGAAATGGTATCGTAAGAATTTGGGGGCGTTACAACATATACATTACATATATATAGCACTGAAATATAAATAATATTATATTATTGTTCTCATTCCTTATTCCAAATTCATAAGTAGGGTTTGAATTTCATATCTAATTTATCTTTCATATACATACCATTATTAATTAAGTTATAATAATTAACTTAATTAATCTAAAATAAATTCATATAACAAAATAATTATTATAATAATTCTATAATCATTTCATATATTATTTAACTAAAATAATAATCATATTTTCATAGAAATAAATAATAAAAATATTTCTATTACCAAAATTAATTTATTATTAGAATGTAATTTATAATGATCAATAATTCTAAAAAAAAATATTTTTAATTATTCATGTAATAAATTTTTATTTATCACATAAATACATACGCTTTACCTTGCACATATTCCCACCTTTAAAATAAAAAAAAACGTAAAATTTCTGATTTAATTATATAAAAAATATCGGGTTATTATATTCACCCTCCCTTATAAAGATTCCATCCCCAAAATCACCGTTTTAAAACTTATACATACAAGGGTACATAGAATACACAATAATTGCAAGTAGATCTCAATCATAATTGATCGAACTAATCTTTAACTATTCAGCATAAAGTTTGTCTACCGGATTAAATGGAAAATTAATTTCTAAAAAACTCAAATTCCTTCTTCAAAATTTCTTTATAAAATAATTTACTATATAAAGGAAATCATATATACGAAAATAAAAGTTATACGAATAATACCTGGAGTTCCATCACCAGTTGCCACGGTATCTTGAACGGTCATGTTAAAGACTCTTGCAGTTGATTTTGTTGGCTTGCTTGATGAAGTTGGTTCTGTGATCACCAGAGTCCCGCTGCCTTTTCCCGTGTTCACACTCCCTACCTCAATTCTCCTTTTCGGACAATCTTTCACCTTATGCTCCATTGACCCACATAGAAAATACCCACTGTTCATTCTTGGATTGGAGCAGTTGGGAGAGATATAGCCCTCCTGCCCACACTTATAACAAACAAATTTACCTTTCAGACACTCACCAGAATGATTTTTTTCGCAATTATTACACTGCATAGCCTGTTTCTTCACACCTTCCTGTTTGACTTGAACATTCCCAAAATTGCTCCCTTTTCTCTTTCCATTTCCACTCCTACTCCCACTATTAATTTCCACCTTCACAGCTCCCTCGAATTTACCTTTGCTCCTTTTATCCTTATTGTAGAGGCTCATGGCCTCACTTCCCTCCTCGGCTATGATAGCCTTTTCCAAGAGTGCTGCGAATGTAGAGATCTGCAACACCGCCACCTTGTTATAGGGCCAGGGTTTTAATCCTAGCTCGAACATCCTTGCCTTCCTAGCCTCCCTATCAACTTGATGCGAAACGAACTTAGACAACTCATTAAACTTTGCGGCATACTCCGCAACTGTCATGTTCTCCTGCTTGAACTCCAGAAACTTCACCTCCATCTTAGCCTTCATACTAGATGAGAAATAGTTCTCGCAAAATAAAGTTTTAAATCTAGCCCAAGTTACCACACCTTCTCCTGCCCTTGCTTGATTTGCCTCCCACCAAAAATTCACCTCCCTCTTCATCATATAGGTGGCAAAAGTTGTCTTTTGCCCCTTAGCTACCCTAGCTATCACAAATACTTTTTTAATTTTCTTAACCCAAGTTTGGGCTTCTACATGGTTAGTTGTACCTCTAAATTTTGGCGGTCCTACAGCCTTAAAATCTTTGAAGTTTGTCAAGCGATTGTCTGGCTGGTTTCCTGCGGCTGGCGTTCCCTGTTGCATAGCCTGAGCTACCATATTTGTAAAGTTTTGCATCGGGTCTGGTTGTTGTCCTCCAGTGTTGTTGACAGATTCTTCTGCCCTTTGATTTTGAGTTTGACGTCTTGGCGGCATTATCTAATTAAATAAAACATAATATATACTTTATTAACTTACATTCTAAACCTTAGCGTATAAGTTTAATATATTAAACTTGTTTCATTACTCAAACATAGATTCATAATCATTCAACGATTTCAAAATACTTTACATAGCATAACACATACTGCTATCTCTTTGTGACCACAAAAGTCGGGATTCGCTACTACAACTTGTACAAAAGTTTGAGAATATTACATTACACAGACATACTTATCATAGAACACACATATATTTAAACAATACTTATACTACTTATTCACTACGCCTTTTTTTGGATCTTGGACAACCTTTCGCCTGATGACCTTCTATTCCACAAATAAAACAGACACCTTACTTCGAATTGGGACAATGAGAAGAGATATGTCCCTTATGTCCGTAATTGTAGCAAATATTTTTCCCTTTTTTGCATAAGCCTTCATGTTTCTTGCTATAGTTTGTATACCTTTCTACTTTGTTAGAGTTCCCTTGGTTAGAATCGGAATTTCCCAAGTCTCCATCTTTCATCTTTCTTTTCCCCTTCTTGCTCGGAGCTGCACCCGATTTGTTTCTTTTAGCTCCTATTTGATCAATTTGGATTTTAAGCTTATCTTGTTCTTCTATTGTTTCTATTAATGCCTTTCGTAATTGACTATTTAGTATCTTTTCTATTTCCCACAGCTTTTCCAGAGAAGAAACCTTATTTTTCAGATTCTGCACTTTCGTTGATGCTTGATCAGCTCCAACTTTAGTGTCCGAATCACTATCTGTCAGTTCTTATTTCTGGATCTGGTACTATATTTTCCAAAATAATCACCTCATCAGGGTTGCTTGCACTGTGAGCCTCCATTTCAGCTATTGACTTTGATATTGGCTCCTTCTTTACGATCTAAGGGTATCCTAATTCTTTTCCACCTGACATCTACACATTAATTATCCTGATTAGATCATAATATATAGACACAGTAATTAATAGTTTTATATAAGTTATCTTTTATTTTGTTTTATGATGAATTTATTCAATTCATCTCCTTTAAACTCTATTTGAGTTATTTGTATTTTTAACATTTCCCTCTGTTCTAAGGTTATAGTCTAAGGTCTATCTCACCTAAGGTTTATAACCCTAAGCTCTGATACCAACCTGTGATGCCCCCAAATTCAGGTACTTGAAACCCGAACTCGATGCTTCACGATACCATTTCTATGAGCGGAATAATACTAATAATAATAACAATAATATAAATACCAAACTTAATTTACATATATCAGAGTCTAATCTCAGGTACGCGACCTTTAAACATTCATTACATGATAATTAATAGATATCATTGTCTTAATAAAGTCAAACTATTACATAATATAGTATAAACCTCATTCTATAGCCTTTCCTTTTCTCTTGTTCTTAGCAGAGCCTTCTGGTTGATCACACTTAGCTGAAAACATTTAAATTTAAAGCAAGAATGGGCATTTAATTTGTTGGTAGAATGCATATTAAGATTTGATGTTTTTAATGCATGTGTTCATGATTATTTGTAAGGTCCTTAATAGATATATGTATAAGGACTTAGTGATAGATCAAAAATTGTTAGGTTGATCTAAGCTTTCAACGTGTATCATTCTGTTATAGAATGTATAGATAGAAAGATCAAATCTGTTAGGTTGATCTTGAGATGTAATAGATTAGTCATGAAGAGATCGTAGTGCATCAACCTGATCAACATTGCAGAAATCAAGGAAGAAATCGTAGAGCCTGAAGATCGTAGTGTGCTTGCCTTGAAGGGAACTCTTCAGAAATCGTAGAGTGGTCCCATCGTTCGCCGAGCCAACTCCACGATCGTAGTATGCTGAAGGAAACATGAAGTTTACAAGTCAACGATCGTAGAGTGCTCTCGGGAACGTAGAGTGAATACACGAGCAAGTCAAGAATCGTAGAGTGCTCTCGAGAACGTAGAGTGAACTACACGAGCAAGTCAAGAATCGTAGAGTGCTCTCGAGAACGTAGAGTGAACTACACGAGCAAGTCAAGAATCGTAGAGTGCTCTCGGGCACGTAGAGTTCAAGACACGATGAAGTAAAGAGTGTAGTGCTATCAACTGTTAGCATCGTAGTGTTCAAGAAATGACACTACGATCAGAATCGTAGAGCATCACGACCCAAATCGTAGAGCTCATCTGTCAGTCAGAAAACGTCACGCCTCATGAGTTGTTAATTCAAGATACGAGGAATTAATCTGAGAAGCTGCAGTGCCCATCAGTCCCAGATTGTATAAAATATCCTTAGGACGCAACAAAGAAGCGTATTGAAGAAGCCAAGGATAGTACTATGGAAAAGAGGGACAAAACACCTTTTCAGGTGGTAGGTGGGAAAGCAGCCTGCAGTGTCAGTGGTCCAGAATGCAGAATTCAGAAGATGTGCAGAAATGTCACCATCACGGTACAGAAAGCTCAGACGCATTTAATGCCACAACGGATG
Source organism: Panax notoginseng (assembly GCA_016801055.1). NCBI lineage: Eukaryota > Viridiplantae > Streptophyta > Magnoliopsida > Apiales > Araliaceae > Panax > Panax notoginseng. Next base: position 104,003,320 of record CM029020.1, read on the forward strand.
GATTCAAACGGATAGTTTTCTGTATCACATATATACAGATCAGACAGATGAGAGAAAAAAAACGACAAGCAAGCAATAAAACATTCAAAGTGAACAATTCTCCAAGGCTCAACTCTACGATCTGAGAAATTCCAAAGCTTGCTCAGCTACTCAGTTCTTAACGAACCTGTGCTTACATAGCAACTGAGTAGCAACCTTCAGAACGAAACAACAATCATCATTCAACTGAAGAAGAGTACCAAGTCTGCTGGACTTGAAGAGTTCAAGAGTGAACTATAAGATAGCCAACTCTGCTGGACTTGAAGAGTTCAAAAGTGAACTAGAGAAGTTCCTAGACTGCTGGTCTAGAAGGAATCCAGTGGGATTCAGAAGTTTGTAAGAAACATCCTTAGTGAATATCCTACTCGTTGAGTAGAAGAGTGGACTAGGAGCCTTGTGTGCTCTGAACCACTTAAAAATAGCTGTGTCATTTACCTTACTGCCATAACTGCTATATCTGCTATAACTGCTTTACTCGTCTATTACTTTACTGCTTGGTTAAGAAGATTAAAACAAATATTATTCCGCTAAGTTTTAATCACTATCTAAGAACAAGTCTAAAACAGAAAAGATTTTTAAATATCTATTCAACCCCCCCTTCTAGATAACTTGTGCCTATTAAGAACTAACAATTGGTATCAGAGCAGGTTCTATTTTACAGCTCACAAGCTTTAGTAGATCCACAATGGCACTAGTACCAAGCGAATCTAGGACCGGTGGAGGCAGCAAGCCACCGATGTGCAACAAAGATAAATTTGCTAACTGGAAGGTTAGAATGCAAACTTACATGGACTCAATAGATGAAGATCTATTTGAGACTATACTCAATGGGCCATACATACCAACAAAGCTTGCACCAACCATTGACGAGCCAAACAAAGTGCAAATCAAGGTTAAGGAAGAATGGACAGACTCAGAAAAGAAAGCTGTCCAACTTGACAAGAAGGCTAAGAACATCTTGTTCCAATCTTTGGAGGACGATCTGTTTGACAATGTTGTAAATTGCAAAACAGCCAAGGAAGTTTGGGAAGCACTGCTGATCATGCATGAAGGAACTGAAGAAGTTAGAGAAAACAAACAGTCTCTTCTAACACAGCAGTACGAGATGTTTGCTCATATACAAGGAGAGAACGTAACTGCCACTTATGAAAGATTCAACATTCTGCTCAACTCTCTACGAGCATATGGAAAGGTCTATCCTAATAAAGATCTGACCATAAAGTTCATGAGAGCCCTACCTAGCAAGTGGGATGCCAAGACCACTGCAATAAGAGAATCAAAGAATCTCAACGAAATGACAGTTCAACAACTGTATGGCAATCTCCTGACATACGAGCTGGAGCTGACTCAACGTGCTGAAACCCTTTCAGAAGGAAGAAGAAAGGAAAAGGGTGTTGCTCTCAAAGCAACTGAAAACGTCTCTAAAGTCATCACTGATAATGAATCTGACGATGATGAAGATGATAATGACGATCTTGCCATGATGGTAAGAAAACTAAGAAGATTTATGCGTCAAGGCAAAGCTAGCAAACAAAAGAAGGTCAGCAACTACTCAAGCCAGGAGCAAATACATGACCTATGCTACAACTGCAAAAAGCCTGGCCACTTCATTGCCGACTGCAACAAACCTTTAAGAGAAGAACTAAAGAAGAAGCAGCATGGAAAGAAAGAATACAAAGGAAGCAAGAGGCCTCAGAGAAAAGACAAAGGCCTAGTAGCTGGAGGATCATGGAGTGATTCAGATAATGACTCAAATGCTGAGTCTGGAGATGAGGAAGAACCACAAATGGTCAATCTGTGCTTGATGGCCAAACATGCAAAGGACAAACAAAGCCTCAACATTCACAATGTAGATCTTGATGAAGTATTTGATTTCAACTCACCTGATGTAGATATGAATGACTTAAGAACTGCACTGCGTGGCATAACTAATGATCTACATCAGTATATGAAGTGGTTCAGAGTGTTATCTAAGGACCATTCACTTCTTCAAGAGGAGAAGAAGAAAGTTCAAGAAGAGCTTGAAACAGCCCTTCTAAGTTCTAATCTTCTCTCCAAGCTTGAAGCTGAGAATGAAACCTTAAAGCAGAAAAACACACATTACACACAAAGAGAGTCTAAGCTAACCTCTAAAATTGAGGAACTAGAAAAGACTATCTCTGCATGGAACAAATCCTCATCATCCATGGACTGCCTGCTATCTAATCAAAAAAGCACATTCGACAAGACATGCTTAGGATTTGGGGAATCAATCCCTGAGCCAAGTGTGGAAAAGACAATGGAAACTAGCTCAAGTAATGTCTCAGGTTTTAGTAGAGGCATTGCTTTTGTTAAATCCTCAAAGTTGGAAGAACAAGTTCAACCATGTTCCACTGATTCCAGTTATACTCAAAGAAGTAAGGGATCACACGCTAGTTTAGGATTCATAAAGGAGAAGAGTAACTCAACCTCTACTTATCAACCTCGAAGAATCTTAGAGTCAAGAAAAACTAACTCTACGAATTAACTGGGAAGGTACAGTAGAAGTAAAGTACACTCATCACTATTTATGAAACCAAAGAACGCGTGGAAGAAAGAGAATCAGTTTAATAGAAGACCAACCAAGGAACCACACAAGTCCAAGTGGAAGATAAATCATCACACACACACAGGCATGCATCATAATAGATGTTTCATATGTGATAAACATGGTCATAGAGCTACAAAATGTTATTATAACTCCATTCATGTGAGACCCAAGACTAGACAAGTTTGGGTCCCCAAAGGAACTAACAAAGAAGGACCCATGCGAATATGGGTACCAAAATGAAGGTTCAAATGTTTTGACAGGAACAGAGCTCCACGACCTCGACATGGTATCTAGACAGTGGATGCTCAAGGCATATGACCGGGAACAAAGCTCTACTATCCAACTATGTAGAAAAGGAGGGTCCTTCAGTCATTTTTGGAGATAACGGCTCGGGCAAGACAAAAGGCTATGGCTCTGCTGGCAATGGGGCAATATCTTTCAGCAAAGTAGCCTATGTGGAAGGACTTCAACACAACCTTCTAAGCATCAGTCAACTCTGCGACAAGGGCCATCAAGTAACATTTTTCAACAATCAATGTCAAGTCAGAGACCTGAAGACATCTGCTATAAAGCTGACCGAAACAAGGGAAGGAAATGTTTACACTATAGACCTTGATCAACTTAGCTCTGAAGAAACAATATGCTTTCTGGCAAAAGCATCCGAGGAATTAAGCTGGCTATGGCATAGAAGGCTGTCCCACTTAAACTTCAAGAACATGTCAAAACTGGCATCAAAAGATCTTGTAGCTGGTCTGCCTAAGTTCAACTTCGTGAAAGAAAGGCCATACAACGCCTGCCAGCTTGGAAAGCAAACCAGAAGCTCATTTAAAAGAAAGACTGCCAACTCCATTGACAAACCCCTGCAGTTGCTTCACATGGATCTCTTCGGGCCAATCCCTACTACCAGTCTTGGAGGAAAAAGATACTCACTAGTTGTAGTTGATGACTACACTAGATTCACATGGGTATTTTTCCTAACTTCTAAGGATGAAACAAGCTCCGAGCTAATCAAGATGTTCAGACTGGTGATGAATGAAAAAGGAGAGAAAATCAAGGCCATAAGGAGTGATCATGGCAGAGAATTCGACTTCTCAGAAATGGATCAGTTCTGCACAGACAATGGCATCAGTCACAACTTCTCAGCTCCACGAACTCCTCAACAAAATGGAGTTGCTGAACGAAAGAACAGAACCCTGATAGAGGCTGGAAGGACTCTACTAGCAGCAGCTCATCTGCCTGAATACTTCTGGACAGAAGCTGTCAACACTGCATGCTACACTCAGAATAGATCATTAATCCACTCTACGATCAAGAAGACACCCTACGAACTATGGAAAGGAAGAAAGCCAAGTGTCAGCTATTTCCATGTCTATGGCTGTGCATGCTACATTCTCAACAATGGAAAACAGTATTTGACAAAATTCCAGCCCAAGTCAGATGAAGGAATCTTTCTTGGATATGCCACAGACAGCAAAGCCTACAGGGTGTTCAACAAGAAGACACTGAGTGTCGAAGTCTCGATACATATCATCTTTGATGAAACTGACTTAGACAAATCAGTGCCTGAAGACACTACGACCGGTAATACAGACACCACGAATGAAATCGTAGAGCTCAACACTACGATCATAGTGCCAGATAGTGAAATCGTAGAGCGTGATAAAGAGATCGTAGAGAGGTCCATCCAAGACAGTGAGCCTCCACTTCAAGAAGAAGAGATAGACCTTGAAGATCTAAGACAGGAAGGCATCAGGACAGATGTTCCAACTGGGAACAGATGGGCAAGAGATCACACTCAGGATCTAATCATTGGAGATCCAAGTGCAAGAGTCAAGACAAGGGCTGCTACTCAGAATGAATGCTTCTATCTAAGCTTCCTATCACAAATAGAGCCAAAGAAGATAGAGGATGCTATGGAAGACTCCAGTTGGATAGAGGCCATGCAGGAAGAACTCAACCAGTTTGAACGAAGCAAAGTTTGGAGATTGGTACCAAGACCAAAGAGTCATCCTGTCATAGGAACCAAGTGGGTCTTCAGGAACAAAATGGATGAGGATGGGATCATTACCAGAAACAAGGCAAGATTAGTGGCAAAGGGCTATTCTCAAGAAGAAGGTATTGACTATGATGAGACATTTGCACCTGTTGCCAGACTTGAAGCTATCAGAATCTTCCCTGCCTTTGCTGCCCACATGAAGTTCAAAGTCTTTCAGATGGATGTCAAAAGTGCATTCCTAAATGGAGAACTTCAAGAAGAAGTCTATGTAGAACAACCTCCAGGTTTCATCAATCCATCTCTTTCCAATTATGTCTATAGATTAGATAAAGCTTTATATGGTCTTAAGCAAGCACCTAGAGCATGGTATGAAACACTGACTAACTTTCTAATAGAAAATGGGTTCACTAGAGGTAGAGTAGATACCACACTGTTTCTCAGAAAGTATAAGGACAAAGTCTTACTAGTTCAAATATATATTGATGATATCATTTTTAGTTCTACTGACAAAAAGTTATGTAAGAGATTCTCTAAGCTAATGCAGAGCAAGTTTCAAATGAGCATGATGGGTGAGCTGAGTTTCTTCCTTGGACTGCAAGTAAAGCAGACTGAAGAAGGAATTTTCATAAACCAAGCCAAGTACATCAAAGACTTATTAAAGAAGTATGGCATGGAATCAGCCTCTCCCATGAAAACACCAATTGCTCCTGCAACCAAGCTTGACAAGGATGAGAATGGTAAGAGTATTGATATAACTCAATACAGAGGTATGATAGGTTCTCTTTTATACCTAACTGCCAGTAGACCAGATATAATGTTTGCAACATGCATATGTGCTAGATTTCAGGCTAACCCTAAAGAATCACATTTGTCTGCTGTAAAAAGGATATTCAGGTATCTTAAGGGTACACCCCACTTGGGGCTGTGGTTTCCCAAGGAATCCTCTTTTGATCTAATAGGATACACAGATGCTGATTATGCAGGATGCAAAATAGACAGAAAAAGTACAAGTGGCACCTGTCAACTACTTGGAAACAGACTTGTGTCTTGGTTCAGCAAAAAGCAAAATTCAGTATCCACTTCAACTGCAGAGGCTGAATACATTGCTGCTGGCAGCTGCTGTGCTCAGATTCTTTGGATGAGAAATCAGCTAGCTGACTACGGGTTTGATTTTAAGTCTATACCTATACACTATGATAATACAAGTGCCATAGCTATAACTCATAATCCTGTCATGCATTCTAGAACCAAGCATATAGAAATAAGGTATCACTTCATTAGGGATCATGTGCAAAATGGTACTATCTCTTTGCAATATATCCCTACTGAAGATCAACTTGCTGATGTGTTTACAAAACCTTTAGATGAATTCAGATTTAATAAGTTAATAAGTGAGCTAGGCATGCTAAATCTATCTTCATGAAAATATGCTCTAGACTGTGCTAACAATGACAGATAAAGGCTGAACTCAAAATCGTAGACATGATCAAGGAAAGCTCACGATCGTAGAGCTGAACTGTCAACTACCTCAACGATCGTAGCAAGAACTTAACTTCCATAAGTGCAGACTCGACGATGATCAAACAAGAAAAGTAGATCCTGTGATGTTGAGCTCCATAACAAAGCAATCCCTCCAAGAGGTGCCTCAGGGACAAACCTAACCCTTGAATTACACCAAGAGGTTGGCCCGTCCTAAGTTACCTTAAAAAGAAGGCTTAGTCAAAATCTCATCACTAGGACCCAGAACAGACTCAACGATCGTAGAATAGTCTCAACAGACAGACTCTACGAATGCGGGTCAGACTCTACGACTGCCGGACATACTCTACGACCGTAGGACAGACTCGACGATCGTAGGATAAACTACCAGTGCTGATCAGACTCTACGATCAGAAGTCAGACTCTACGATCTAGATCATACTGAGGACACCTCAGCTCTTAATACTCAAAGGGCAATTCAGTACATTCCTACACATACGAGATCGTAGAGCCAAACAAAATTAGACACCTGTCCCACGAAGACAAAAAGAGAGGAGGGAAGTTATAAGTACAGATTGGACACCTGATTTTGAAATACTGAAGTTCAAAAGTTCATCTCTCATTCTCTCTCTCAAAGCAAAACCCTAACTCAGACAAAAGTTCAACCGTATCTATCTTCTCAACAAAAGAATCAATGGCTGCTTCCAACGTAATTTCAGGCCACAGACTCTGTTTTGACGAGTTCAAGACTGCACCTCCAAAGTTTCACAAGATTTTAGCCTTACTGAAGAAGGCTGGTCTCGAAGAGGCACTCAGCACTGACACTCTTATCTATCCCAAGCTGGTGAAGGAATTCTACAAGAATGCGGTGTACGAGAACAACACAGTCACCACGCGAGTTCGAGGAGCTGAAATAAAGCTAAGGGCAGAAGACATCAATCTGGCCCTAGGATTCCAAAATATGGGACACCCAATTCTGGACGACATAAGGTATCAAGAGGGACTGAAGAAAATGCATCATAAGAAGAACCCCTCTGTCAAGAGTTACAAAAAGAAAGAGTTCCCACAAAGGTACGAGTTTTTAGCTGACATTGTTGGAAAATGCATATGCTGCAAGAGCTCAGGGCATGACTCTGTTAATGAGGCTCAACTTAAAATCATGACTGCCTTAGTCCATGGCACCCAACTCAACTATGGGGCAGTGCTGATTGAGTGGATCAGTAAATGGATAACTAGCTCTAAGAAGTCAAAGAGCATCCCAAAGATGCTATATGGGAGGTTCATAAGCATTATTCTGCAGTCTGCTGTAGGTGATAAGATTGGGGATAATGAAGGAGAAGCCATAAATCCCAATCGTAAAATGACACAACAATTGTTCAAGAACTGGGAGAGAAACCCTGCTGATTTCGTTCAAATGATGACAGAATCAAGTGAGAGAACTGAGGAACTAAGGAAAGCAGGTGTTACAGGAGATATGTCTGTTGTCAGGGAAGTTGAAGAAGAAGAAGAAGCAAATAAAGAAGAATCCTCTGCTCTTGCAAGAAAAAGTAAGGGTAAAAGGAAGATGAGGGAAAGACAAGCTGAAGAGGCTCAAGGCTCTGCAAGCAACACTCCTGTAGAGCCCTCTGACATAGAGACTCTAAGGAGGCTGAGGAAGATACAACTGCAAGAAGAAGTAGAAGAAGATCAGGCCACCATTTCACAAATCTTGAAGAAGAACAAGACTGGTCATAAGCTCAAAAGACCAACAGTGTCTTCAATCGTAGAGACCTTGCTGTTCTCTGAGTCTAGGCCAAGTGTGGCAGAAATGGAGGAAGCTGCTACAAGGGCAGTGGTTGATCAAGTGATGGATAAAGCCAGCAAGCCAAAGAAAAAGCTGGTCAAGAAGTACATCCTTGAAAATAAGAAGATACTGAAGAAAGAAGCCAAGAGCATGGCTGAAACAGTAGATCTGACCTAGACAACAGAAGATGAAAAGGCCCTAGCTGAGGGGGAGAACCCTGAAATACTCATGATTGAATATACACCAGCTGAGGGGGAGAAGTCCACAGCTCAAAAGGATGCTCAAGATGAAGGGAACTTCCTGAATTTAGAAGAAGATGTACAAGCTGAGGGGGAGTTTTTAAACCTCCAAGAAAATGATCATATTGAGGGGGAGCCTCAAGATGTACCAATGGCAGAAGAAGAGGTTCCTATCCAAGACAAGTTTGAACCACTATCAAACATTCCAGAGGCCATCGAGGTAATGGAATCTCCTGAAGAAATCCAAGAAGAAGCTGACAGTGATGATGAACTTATGATCACAGGTGAAGGAAAGGATGGGTACAGAAGCTATCTATACAGACAAATGTTCTCTTACCTACCCATGATGGCCTATCACCAAGCTCTGATCCAGAAATCATGGGATCATATGTTCTGGAGCTTCAAGGAATATCCAGCAATTTCTGTTCTAGCTCATGGATTTCCCAGGGAAGTCAACTTCGCCAAAAAGCTGATTACAAACAATGCCTCATCAAAAGCCAAACTTGAGGTATTGACTATCCCTACAAGCTTTATAGTTAATCATCTGCCATCACCCTCATTTAGCCATTTCTATGAATTTCCTAAATGGCTGGAAGTGATTCTCAACCCTTTAAATCAGTTTCCAGTTACAGAATCCCACAATTCTGTAACTGAAGAACCAAAAGAAATCAACCTTACCTAGCTCTCTCAAATAACCAACTCTACGATTCCAGACTCCAGCCACATCGTAGAGTCACCACTCCCAAATGTCCAAACCCAAGATCCTCCAACTGATATACCATCTTCCTTATCTCACAACTATTTCAGTCTTGATCTTGCTTTGTACAACTTGCAAGCTCAATCTCCACCAAGAACCCCTCAAATGGACAATCCTCAACCAGAAAATACCCTTCCAAGCATGCCCACCAAGGATGATCTGAAAGAAACCTCTGAGCAAATGATCAAAACCATTGAAGCAAGCCTGGAATCTCACTCTGATCTCCTCAACATCCGCCTGAATCAAATGATACAAGCTGCTAACAAATTCCCTAGTACAATGAATACTGAACTCACTACAAAGCTAAGGGAAATTATCAAAGAGATTCTAAAGAGCATATCAGATAGAGATGAGATCCATTTCCAGGTTGCTGCCAAATAAAAAGAGGCTATGCTTGAAATACAGAAAAATCAAGATCGTCAACATCAGATTATGCTGGACAATATTCTCAACTTAAAAGCTTCTGTGTACGACTTCCAGAAATCATGTGCAAATCAGGAAAAGTATAATGATACAATTCTGACCATCCTCCAGAAGAAAGAAGCAAGAGCTGATCAACAAATCAAGGAAAATAAGGAGGACATTGCTCAGACTCAAAGCCAACTAAACGAGCTTGTCCAAGGGGTCAACAAGCTATCAGCTGACATTCGAACCCTTGATGCTGACATAAAGGGGGAGAAAGATAAAGGGAGCAGAGGAGATCAAGGAAGAAGCAGAGGAGGTCAGACAACTCAAGAAAGGGGAAGAACACGAAGCCCTCCTACAAGACAGACTCCACGATCTGGTCAGTAGGCAATTGTTACAGCTATTCCTTTGAGCCATCAGCAGGCAACTCCTAGCTCACAAGAAGTGACCAGGGTAAACATAAGAATGCCGACTGGAGATCCTGCATTCATGCGCAGACATGAGGAGAATCCTGTTATAAGTCGAAGCGAGCTAGAGGAGTTAGCGAGGAATGAAGAAGCTCAAAGGAAGAGAAGGGCTGAAGAATATGCAAATCCTCCTCCTCACAAGAGACCAAGAAAACAGAGATAAGTATAGAGTTTAATGTTTTATTGATGTAATGCTACATTATAATATCTATTGATCATCAATAAATTCATGCTTATTCTCTAGAAATTTCAGCTGCTCACTGAAATGCTAAGTCATGTTTAAATTCCTGCAAATGCATCTAGTCACTAATAATCATGACAACAAATCTCCTTGGTTATGTCAACATCAAATAGGGGGAGATTGTTGGTAGAATGCATATTAAGATTTGATGTTTTTAATGCATGTGTTCATGATTATTTGTAAGGTCCTTAATAGATATATGTATAAGGACTTAGTGATAGATCAAAAATTGTTAGGTTGATCTAAGCTTTCAACGTGTATCATTCTGTTATAGAATGTATAGATAGAAAGATCAAATCTGTTAGGTTGATCTTGAGATGTAATAGATTAGTCATGAAGAGATCGTAGTGCATCAACCTGATCAACATTGCAGAAATCAAGGCAGAAATCGTAGAGCCTGAAGATCGTAGTGTGCCTGCCTTGAAGGGAACTCTTCAGAAATCGTAGAGTGGTCCCATCGTTCGCCGAGCCAACTCCACGATCGTAGTATGCTGAAGGAAACATGAAGTTTACAAGTCAACGATCGTAGAGTGCTCTCGGGAACGTAGAGTGAATACACGAGCAAGTCAAGAATCGTAGAGTGCTCTCGAGAACGTAGAGTGAACTACACGAGCAAGTCAAGAATCGTAGAGTGCTCTCGAGAACGTAGAGTGAACTACACGAGCAAGTCAAGAATCGTAGAGTGCTCTCGGGCACGTAGAGTTCAAGACACGATGAAGTAAAGAGTGTAGTGCTATCAACTGTTAGCATCGTAGTGTTCAAGAAATGACACTACGATCAGAATCGTAGAGCATCACGACCCAAATCGTAGAGCTCATCTGTCAGTCAGAAAACGTCAAGCCTCATGAGTTGTTAATTCAAGATACGAGGAATGAATCTGAGAAGCTGCAGTGCCCATCAGTCCCAGATTGTATAAAATATCCTTAGGACGCAACAAAGAAGCGTATTGAAGAAGCCAAGGATAGTACTATGGAAAAGAGGGACAAAACACCTTTTCAGGTGGTAGGTGGGAAAGCAGCCTGCAGTGTCAGTGGTCCAGAATGCAGAATTCAGAAGATGTGTAGAAATGTCACCATCACGGTACAGAAAGCTCAGACGCATTTAATGCCACAACGGAGGGATTCAAACAGATAGTTTTCTGTATCACATATATATAGATCAAACAGATGAGAGAAAAAAAACGACAAGCAAGCAATAAAACATTCAACGTGAACAATTCTCCAAGGCTCAACTCTACGATCTGAGAAATTCCAAAGCTTGCTCAGCTACTCAGTTCTTAACGAACCTGTGCTTACATAGCAACTGAGTAGCAACCTTCAGAAAGAAACAACAATCATCATTCAACTGAAGAAGAGTACCAAGTCTGCTGGACTTGAAGAGTTCAAGAGTGAACTATAAGATAGCCAAGTCTGCTGGACTTGAAGAGTTCAAAAGTGAACTAGAGAAGTTCCTAGACTGCTGGTCTAGAAGGAATCCAGTGGGATTCAGAAGTTTGTAAGAAACATCCTTAGTGAATATCCTACTCGTTGAGTAGAAGAGTGGACTAGGAGCCTTGTGTGCTCTGAACCACTTAAAAATAGCTGTGTCATTTACCTTACTGCCATAACTGCTATATCTGCTATAACTGCTTTACTCGTCTATTACTTTACTGCTTGGTTAAGAAGATTAAAACAAATATTATTCCGCTAAGTTTTAATCACTATCTAAGAACAAGTCTAAAACAGAAAAGATTTTTAAATATCTATTCACCCCCCCTTCTAGATAACTTGTGCCTATTAAGAACTAACATAATTGCCCAGCAAGTAATAGCAATAATAAATATTAGCCGAAAGGATTAAATATTTTTTTTGAACGACACTTCAACAACGAATTAACAGTTGTGAAGTAAGCTGAACCAATAATAACAACATATCAATTCTATAAAAAAATTTGAAACTACGTATTGACTATAATTAGAGATCAGTCGACAGACTATGAACTTTATTTTCAATTTTCGATAAGGCTTAACAGAACTTCATCCGTAAACCATCATAACTTACATGCACTGGGGTGATCAGCCCGTTATGTCCTGTATTAATCAATACTACATGCAAGAACGATATTATCGTTCATCTTATCCGCCTTTGGCGCACAAAAGTTTCCCATGTACGGGATGTTCGTACTTAGTCGAGAATCCGAACTAAAATAATTCAGTTGGATACAATAAAGTTCTATCTTGTTCAATAATATTTTTAAATCTATGTCTAGCTGAATCAAATAGCTTAGACGGCTTTTAAGTCAATGTATACATACTGGAAACTAACTAGTATGTATCAACATGTGATAAAATATAATGATTATCCAAGTGAGGACACTTGTATAACCATATTTAAAAATTAATGAACAGAATAAATATCAGGATTGTACAATAATACTGCATTGATAAACAATGATCGAATAATTTAAGAACTTGTATGAATTCAAATAATTTGATACATGACCGATAACAATAGAGTTAATAATCTGGCATAATGATAATATAATTCTGAAACTTTCTTTCTCAAGTCCGTTGCATAAAGTAAATGCAAAGGGTATGATACTTGCCTGATCTGCTGCTTACACAACTTAGTTTTATCTTTTATATTGAGACCTATCATTAATAAGATCATTCGTTCGATTAGAATAATATACTATATCACATAGTACTGCTATTTGCAGTCAATACATAACCTATTCATATTGTCACATAAGTTTAACAGTCCTTGGATCACAAACAAACACTTATCTAGTCAAATTATATAAGTCCAGATCAATTTTTGAAATATTTTGGTATACCGACGGCTTTATCGGGTAATTATCGAGCCTAAAACTCTATTCTGTAGTTTAATATTCGTTTAGATAATTTAAATATCAGTCATATTATTTTTAAATGACTTATAATAATTTTTAAATAATTATTATAATTTATCATGATTTTTTAAACACCGAAATGATTATAAAATAATTTAAATATTAAATAATTATATTATCATTATATTTAATTAATATTAAATTATTAATGAAAAAATTGCCAAAATATTAAAGTTATTTATAATAACTCAAAATATTTTTAAAACATTATTATTACCCTTAAATGATTTTTAAACTATTTAAAATCATTTTAAATAATTTCCATTAATATTTAAATATTAATGTATTATTTATAAAAATATTAAAAGTCATTAATTATTGCTTAAAATATTTTTAAATCATTTATATCCTTTTTTAAATGATTTTTAAATTAATAAAACTATTTTTAAATTATTTATTTAATATAATTATTAAATAAATTTAATATCATTAATATTAAATTATTAATAAAATTTACTATTAAATATTAAAAGTTATATTTTATAACTTAAAATATATGTAAACTATTTATTTTCATTTGAAAATGATTTTTATAATATTAAAATCCTTTTTAAACTAATTCATTTAATATAATTATTAAATAAATCTAATTTAATAATTAATGAAATTTATTTTAAAATATCAAAAGTTATGTTTTATATCTTAAAATATTATTAAATACTTTATTTTTATTTAAAATAATTTTTATAACATTAAAATCATTTTTCTCTAATTTATTTAATATACTAATTAAATAAATTAAATATTATTAATATTCAAATAAATATAACTATTAATGAAAAAAATGTCCCAAATTATCAAAAGTTATTTTTTCATAACTAAAAATAATTTTTAAAACCATTTTTATAATTTTTAGAAATTATTTACTATTTTTAAGCATTTTCCGAAAATTAGGAAAATAAAATTATTAAAAACCGTCGCTATAGCCTATAGCGACACTAAGCGTCGCTGTTGGTGTTCTTGGGGCTCAAGAACACTGACAGTCACTGTTCAAGGGGTCTTGTTTGACCACCTTTGATTCTCTTCTCAATCCGGTTCTGGGAAATCTAAGACTCTAATATTGTAGTATTGTTGTAACACTACAAAATACAACCATCACCTTGGTCATACAACAACTCAGATGCAAGATCCAGAGCTTCAAAGTCGTTGTCAGACGGTTCCTGGATTTTCTGGGTAACCCAGAAACCTAGGCAGTTCGAGGATCCACTTTCTAGCTTGATTCTCTCTAAGTTCTGGTCATACTTTTGTTGTTCTCATGGTCGAAGTATGTAGTACACATGACAAGGAACACATAGGAATCAACATAGCAGTTCAACAACATCAAAATCAAAAGTTATATTTCGGTCAAAAGATGTTAGAAAACTAGTTCATCCGATTTCTGGGTTTTCCAGAAACTCCACTTCGTGACTGAATGGTCTAGTTTGACCACTCACTACATCCAATGTAATTGTTATTTAAGGAATATAAAAGCATGGTTCTAGAGTCTATATAACAGGCTACAAATTGGTTACAACAAAAAAATCAAAATACCTAACATCTGACAGATTCAAGCCTTGCAATATCCAGTCAGACACTGAGATTGAGTTTCTGGGTTGCCCAGAAACTCTTGGTCATGCTCGGTCAACTGAGTTTGACCAAGAATATCTTGTAATCTGAATATGATCTAAGCATGATTTCAAGTCCAAATTAAAGTCCTTATGACAAACTACAAGTCTAAAACATAAAACACACAAAATCATAAACAGATAGGGATTTACAGCCTCTGACTTTTGCTTGTCAGACACAAATTTAAAAATATTCCAGATTTTTGAAAACTTCAATTTCGAGTATCTAGATGTTATAGATCCACTATGTACCAACCCAGATCAACTATATATACTACAAACAACATATTACAACACAAAATCATAACTTCTAACACAGATTTAATGATCAGATTTGAAATTAGGGTTTATACCTCACTTAGACAAATCTTGATTCTAGGCTTCTTGATCTGTTGTGGAAGTGGTAGGGACTTAAGAATGGACTGATATGATAATGTTTTTCGTGGGTCTGAAGAGAGAGAGTTGCTTGAGTATATGATGAACAAATGGCTAAATAATGGCCTTTTCTCTCTTTAATTCTATATATATTATGTATGCAATGTATTGGCTGATGATGCATGTAGCTGATGTGCTGGAGATTTTAGTACATGAGTAAGTCAAGGGTTAGCCACCAACTAAAGTTATGGCCAAATCTGTGACGCCCCCAAAATAGGTATACAACACCCATTCTGAGTCGCCAAATACATGGTACAGAAAGCAAACTACAACTTCAATAATACAATTGTCGTGCAAAATACGACAACACATACTGTGAGTTTAAATACAAATATTGTCTTCTGGACAATATCCACACTCAAATAAATCCTCATTACAATTATTCAAACACTATTTTACAGAAATAGTGAGGACTGCTAAAACATCTTTTTAGAACCATCACTCCATACCCCGACTAGATCCTGCTATGTTCTCACCTCCTGAGGAGAAAAATGGAACAAAAAGGAAAAGGGTGAGCTCAACTAGCCCAGTAAAGAATATTATAACTAAGATAATATACAACAAATTATCGTTAGTCTTCAACAGGAAAAAATCTGATAGAATATAATCGACAACAAGTTTTAGATCAACAACTGCAGCGGAAACAGTAAACCATTAGAAGAGTCAAGTAGAGAAAGAATTCTACTATCTTCTAAGATTTAAAAGTCCATCATCAATATTTTATCCCTGTAACATCAATTAATAATCATCTTTATCCAAATATTCATCTTTGCACTACAGGCCAAAGATATTGATTTGTATCACCTGTCAGTCATGTTCATCTCAACACCTGTTCATCTTTGCACTACAGGCCAAAGATATTCATCAAGTAATCATACATCTTTGCACTACAGGCCAAAGATATTCAGTAATATCATCATTTAGGACTGAGGATGATGAAAAATATCTTAAAGAGAACGAATCCAGTGAGACAGAAGGACAAATATTAGGGATTCGTATAACAGTTTATCCAAGATCAATAATACTTCATAATAATCAATTGTGAAGCAGAATTCAAAAATAAAGATCAAAACATGGATACAATCAAAGATAGTAACCATAATAGACATCTTGGACAAATTTTTTTTTATTTTTCGGTGAATAGTGCCGTATTCTTGAATAGTGCCGTATACGTGAATAGTAACGTATACGTGAATAGTAACCCCGACACAAAAAGTTCCAAATTTGATAAAAACTCATGTTAATATTTCAGCATAATGATATTGAAGAAAATAATATCATTTAAGAAGAAAATAATATCCCTTACCTCAAAATATCAATACTTCTGGTCGGAATACCGGTATAAGGCTGAAATAAACTTGCTCTGATGAATAGAAACTCTCAAAGTATCTAAATACTCACAAAATACACTCAATAATCTAGAGAGAGAAAGAGAGAAAACTTGTTTCTGGTGTGATTTTCAATTCTAACTTAGCCCTCTATTTATAGGAATATGTTAGCACGCCGAAGCAGACTTAACCTGCAACCTGATGGCTTTACCTGCTACTATTCCCACCCACCACATTTGAATAAAAATCTCAGCACATTTCTTCACCAACCAAGAGTGGGGCCCACCAATTCTAGAATTTTCTACCAAAATGTTAAACTCCGAAAATTCAACAATTTCTGAACCAGTCATCTCGTAAAATTCATAACAAATCATATGTTCATTTTTAACGGTTCAAAATTTGTGGACATATACTCTACTTATATATGTATAACATATCCAAAAATTACAACGATCCAACGGTCGGATTAAAAATTATAACCCCCGCAAAATATCTCAAAAATCCTGATTGTTAATACCTCCATTCCAACAAAAATACTAATAAAAACCTCAACTTTAACTCCTACATTTTTAACCACAATAAATATATCCAACATTTATATCCACATAAAATAAATATTTCCTTATCATATGAATCAATAATTAATTATTTACAAATAATATTACAGAATCATATTTATGACAACCAGGCCGTTCCCAGGAAAGAGGGGCTTTCCAATAAGGATTTCTCCTTACTGGCGCGCAATTAGATGACCAAACCTCTCCTTAGACAGAACTTTCTAGACATTGCCAATAATGTTATCTAATAATATTATTCAAATAATATTAATTATTGATCTGATAATGGAAAATACTGTGCAGCAACAATTATTGAAACAACAATAATATAAAATATCAACGCAACAATTATTGAATCAATAAAATAAAATATTGAACAATAACTACTGTAACAATTATTGAGTAGTGCCTTCTTACGTAAGAATCAATAATTGGTGCAATACCGTGTGCTACTGTATTTTAACCACTGGGTATTCCAACAGTATTAACGGTAACAACTACGCCGTTATTTATAAATAACTTATACTTGTCATTTTTTTCATCCAATCGCTTTCCGTTATGGGGCCCACACAAGGCTGCGCCGTCGTACGAATATTCCCCGACAGCAAGAATATTCCACGACCAAACGAATATTCCCCGACAAAATGAATATTTTATAACCATTTGCTTATTTTGCAAAATTTGCACATTTCACCCATAACCAAAGTATTATATCAAATTAACCCCTTATTATTCACAATAATATTTAGAGAAAATTTGATTTTATTCATTAATAAGTTGGGGTCTTACAACCTCCCCTCCTTATGAAATTTCGTCCTCGAAATTGACGTACGTACCTGATGTTTCAAAAAGGTGAGGATACATCGCTTTCATTTCTGATTCCAACTCCCAGGTCATTTCTTCAATAGCATGGTTTCTCCACAAAACCTTAACTTGTGGTATAACCTTCGTGCATAGGACATGCTCTTTCCTATCCAAGATCTTAACAGGTACCTCCTCGTACGTTAAATCTTCAGCTATCTCGTCTGGTTCTAACTCAATAATGTGGTTCGGGTCTTTAACATATTTACGAAGCATAGATATGTGAAAAACATTATGAACACGAGACATGCTTGGAGGTAACGCGAGTCTATATGCCACATTTCCTATTCGCTCAAGAATCTCAAATGGACCAACAAATCTTGGATTGAGCTTTCCTCTCTTCCCAAATCTTGTAACTCCCTTCCATGGTGCAACACGTAACAATACATGATCCCCAATATTAAATTTCACGTCTTTCCGATGAAGATCCCCATAACTCTTTTGTCGATCCTGTGCCGTTTATATACGTTGTCGAATCGTTTGGATCTTCTCTGTAGTCATGCGTACCAACTCTGGTCCCAACAATGTTGCTTCACCCACCTCGTCCCAGCATACTGGAGAACGACATTTTCTTCCATACAACACCTCGAATGGAGCCACACCTATGCTCGCCTGATAACTGTTGTTGTAGGAGAATTCCACCAATGGTAGGTACTTATCCCAACTCCCTTTGAGATCTAGGACACAAAGTCTTAATAGATCTTCAAGAGTTTGAATAGTCCTCTCTGATTGTCCGTCCGTTTGAGGATGGTATGCCGAACTGAATCGTAAATCCGTGCCCATAGCTTTCTGCAAGCTAACCCAAAATCGTGAAGTGAATCTTGGGTCACGATCCGAAACTATGGATACTGGCATGCCATGCAATCTCACAATCTCGTTCACATACATACTAGCAAGACGTTCAAGGGAATAAGTCTCACGTATCGGTAAGAAATGAGCAGACTTGGTAAATCTATCAACAATAACCCAAATCGCATCTATGCCTTGAGAAACCTTGGGAAGACCCGTAACAAAATCCATAGTAATGTGTTCCCACTTCCATTTCGGAATCTCAAGTGGTTGCAATGGACCCTTTGGTACTTGATGCTCCGCTTTTACACGTTGACAAGTTAAACACCTCGAGATAAACTCCGCGATCTCTCTTTTCATATTGCTCCACCAAAATGTGTGTCGAAGATCGTGATACATTTTGGTATTCCCAGAATGGATTGCAAACGGTGTGTTGTGTGCCTCTATCATTATTCTATGCTTCAAGTCAAAATCGTTAGGAACACAAAGTCTGGAGTTGACTCGAAGTATTTCTTCTTCATCGATTCTTGTTTCTGGAATAGCACCTTCTTGCACTTTCTTCTTCATACGCATCAGCTCTATGTCCGTAGCTTGAGCAGCTTTAACTTTATCGATTAAAGTCGGTTCTACTCGTATATTTGATATCATCATGTGGGTACTTGGAGCCTTCATCTCTATCTCCATCCTTTGCAAGTCATACAAAATGGGCCTTTGTGTTAACAACATTGCACTCGTACCCGCATATGATCTTCTACTCAATGCGTCAGCTACTACGTTTGCTTTTCCAGGATGATATTGGATGGTATGATCATAATCTTTCAACAGCTCGAGCCAACGTCGCTGCCGCATGTTGAGTTCCTTTTGGGTGAAGAAATATTTGAGGCTTTTATGATCTGTATAGATCTCCACTTTCTCCCCATACAGGTAATGTCTCCAGATCTTCAACGCGAAAACGACTGCTGCCAACTCCAAATCATGAGTAGGATAATTCCAATCATATTCTTTGAGTTGTCGTGAGGCATATGCTATGACTTTCCCATGTTGCATGAGAACACATCCTAACCCTTTGCCTGAAGCATCGCTGTAGATAACAAATCCATCCGAACCAGATGGTATTGTCAGAACAGGTGCCGAAATGAGTCTCCTCTTGAGTTCTTGGAAACTCTTCTCGCATTCCTCACTCCATATGAATTTTGTATCTTTCCTAGTCAGCTGAGTTAACGGAGTAGCGATTCGAGAAAATTCTTTCACAAATCTCTGATAATAACCAGCTAAGCCCAGAAAGCTACGTACTTCGGTTACTGACTTCGGTTGCTCCCAACTTTGTATGGCTTCAATCTTCGCCGGGTCGACAGATACTCCATGTTTTGACACCACGTGCCCAAGGAATGCTACTTCCTCAAGCCAGAACTCGCATTTCTTCAGTTTGGCATATAGCTTGTTTTCACGAAGCCTTTGCAATACCAGCTTCAAATGGCGCTCATGATCTTCACGGCTTTTGGAATAGATGAGGATGTCATCAATAAAGACAACAACGAACTGATCCAAATATTCTTTGAATACACGGTTCATCATATCCATGAAGGCAGCAGGAGCATTAGTCAATCCAAAAGACATGACTAAGAATTCATAATGCCCGTACCGAGTTCTGAAGGCAGTCTTTGGAATATCCTCAGTTTTAATCTTCAGCTGATGATATCCAGAACGAAGATCGATCTTTGAAAAGAATTGTGCTCCTTGCAACTGGTCAAATAGGTCATCAATGCGAGGTAGCGGATACCTATTCTTGATGGTGACATGGTTCAATTCTCGATAGTCAATACAAAGTCGCATACTCCCGTCTTTCTTCTTTACGAATAAAACAGGAGCACCCCAAGGAGACGTACTAGGACGAATAAAACCGATGCCCAACAACTCCTGTAGTTGGACTTTTAACTCCTGAAGTTCAATAGAAGCCATTCGATATGGAGTTTTAGAAATGGGCTATGTACCGGGTTCAAGGTCAATAAAGAATTCAACTTCACGTTCTGGGGGTAGACCAGGAAGTTCTTCAGGAAATACATCGGGAAATTCTCTAACAATAGAAATATTATTCAAATCTGACTTGTTTTTGTTCAAATCTATAACATGGGCTAAGAAAGCTTGACATCCGTTTTTCAATAAACGAATAGCTTTGTGGCTTGATATGACAGTGACTGATTTTAGTGGTTTAGTAGTTCGAATTCGTATGACAGGTTGGTTAGGAATATGAAAACTAACAACCTTACGAAAATAATCAATTTTAGCATGATGAGTGGTTAACCAATCAATTCCTAAAATCACATCAAAAGCAAGTATCTTTAAAGATATAAGATCAACAGGTAATGTGATAGTGCCAACTTGGATCATGCAAGATTTATAAACTGTAGATGTAACGAAGGTTTCACCCAACGGAGTTTCAACAGACAAGTCAAAGTCCAATTTCTCCGGAGTCAAGTTTAAACGTTGAGCACAAGCAGGAGAGATAAAAGATTGGGTAGAACCGGTATCTAGTAAAGTATAAACTTCGTAAGAATTCAAGATTAGCTTACCCGTGATCACCTCGTTCGGGTTTCTCGCGTTTTGGCCAGTCACGACAAACGCTCTTCCAGGAACCGCTGATTCGACTTATCCGGAACAACTTTTGGAGTCACCATCCCCGCTGAACTTGGTTTTGCTACAGAACACTCTCGAGCTATATGACCCTCCTTTCCACAGTTATAACATACCTTAGATTGTTGTGGGTAGTTTGGGCTGATATGTCCCTCTTTCCCACATTTGTAACATACGACCGGTGGTCGTTCTCCTCCTCTAGAAACAGTTGATGTTTGTGCTGACGTCTTCACGTTATCATTGTTGTACCTTCTCTTCTTGAAATCTCCTCCCGACTCGCTCCTTCTATTATCACGACCACGATTACCACCAGAGTGGTTACCGCTTTTGTCCGAATATTTTCCTCCCTGCTGGTTTTCATTGCTTCGATGACTGCCGCCACCGGTATGACCCTGGTTGTGGTCCCTCGGTTACACATACTCATTATCTCGCTCTAATAATTGAGCCCTATTTATAACATCTGAATATAAAGAAAATTTATAAGAGATAAGATATTACCGAATCTCGGGTTTTAGACCTCTCAGAAACATCCTTGTCATTCGTTCCTCATTTTCGACCAAATGAGGTGCAAACCTGGATAACTCTGCAAACTTCGCCTTGTACTGGGACACTGTCATGTTGTTTTGTTCCAGTCTGATAAACTCTACCTCCTTCATATGACGAATACTTTCAGGAAAGTACTTGTCATTGAACAGTTTTTGAAATGTTTCCCAGGACATGTTGAGTGCGTCAGGCTGGGTACGCTTCACAGACTCCCACCAGTAGTCTGCCTCACCGCGGAACATAAAGGTGGCGAATGGAACCTTCTGTTCCTCTGTGCATCCCAAGACATCGAATATCTTGGTAATTTGCTTGACCCACGTTTCCGCCATGATCGGATCCGGCTTTCCCTTAAATTCTGGTGGTCCCAATTCTTTGAACTGCTTGGCTGTGACAAACCGCGCATTGTTATCATTTCCACCCGTATTCTGCACACGAGTCTCCCTCGTCTGATTTTGCATGAACTGCAAAAAGCTCCTAAACATTCCATCATTCATAGTTTGCTCGGTAACGTTGTTTACAGGAGGAATATTGCCTTCCTGTTGCACGTTCCCCTGGGTGGTGATCAAAGGTGTCTCCACGATCTGATTTACTCCATTATTAACGTTCTCAGCTGCCATTCTTAAATACTGCCATAAAACAAGGGTTAATAGTCATGTCATATATTATCCCTATACTCTGACCGACCAAATAAACACCAAATAAACTTAGTCAGGTCATACTAGCGAAGGAATTCCCCGTTTCTCCCTTCCTAGTTCTTGTCTCACATCTCAGCCAGGGATCATATCCCTAAGCTCTGATACCAACTGTGACGCCCCCAAAATAGGTATACAACACCCATTCTGAGTCGCCAAATACATGGTACAGAAAGCAAACTACAACTTCAATAATACAATTGTCGTGCAAAATACGACAACACATGCTGTGAGTTTAAATACAAATATTGTCTTCTGGACAATATCCACACTCAAATAAATCCTCATTACAATTATTCAAACACTATTTTACAGAAATAGTGAGGACTGCTAAAACATCTTTCTAGAACCATCACTCCATACCCCGACTAGATCCTGCTATTTTCTCACCTTCTGAGAAGAAAAATGGAACAAAAAGGAAAAGGGTGAGCTCAACTAGCCCAGTAAAGAATATTATGACTAAGATAATATACAACAAATTATCGTTAGTCTTCAACAGGGAAAAATCTGATAGAATATAATCGACAACAAGTTTTAGATCAACAACTGCAGCGGAAACAACAAACCATTAGAAGAGTCAAGTAGAGAAAGAATTCTACTATCTTCTAAGATTTAAAAGTCCATCATCAATATTTTATCCATGTAACATCAATTAATAATCATCTTTATCCAAATATTCATCTTTGCACTACAGGCCAAAGATATTCATTTGTATCACCTGTCAGTCATGTTCATATCAACACCTGTTCATCTTTGCACTACAGGCCAAAGATATTCATCAAGTAATCATACATCTTTGCACTACAGGCCAAAGATATTCATCAAGTAATCATACATCTTTGCACTACAGGCCAAAGATATTCAGTAATATCATCATTTAGGACTGAGGATGATGAAAAATATCTTAAAGAGAACGAATCCAGTGAGACAGAAGGACAAATATTAGGGATTCATATAACAGTTTATCCAAGATCAATAATACTTCATAATAATCAATTGTGAAGCAGAATTCAAAAATAAAGATCAAAACATGGATACAATCAAAGATAGTAACCATAATAGACATCTTGGACAAAAAAGAAAAAATTTATTTTTCGGTGAATAGTGCCGTATTCTTGAATAGTGCCGTATACGTGAATAGTAACGTATACGTGAATAGTAACCCCGACACAAAAAGTTCCAAATTTGATAAAAACTCATGTTAATATTTCAGCATAATGATTTTGAAGAAAATAATATCATTTAAGAAGAAAATAATATCCCTTACCTCAAAATATCAGTACTTCTGGTCGGAATACCGGTATAAGGCTGAAAAAAACTTGCTCTGATGAATAGAAACTCTCAAAGTATCTAAATACTCACAAAATACACTCAATAATCTAGAGAGAGAAAGAGAGAACTTGTTTCTGGTGTGATTTTCAATTCTAACTTAGCCCTCTATTTATAGAAAAATGTTAGCACGTCGAAGCAGACTTAACCTGCAACCTGATGGCTTTACCTGCTACTATTCCACCCACCACATTTGAATAAAAATCTCAGCATATTTCTTTACCAACCAAGAGTGTGGCCCACCAATTCTAGAATTTTCTACCAAAATGTTAAACTCCGAAAATTCAACAATTTCTGAACCAGTCATCTCGTAAAATTCATAACAAATCATATGTTCATTTTTAACGGTTCAAAATTTGTGGACATATACTCAACTTATATATGTATAACATATCCAAAAATTACAACGATCCAATGGTCGGATTAAAAATTATAACCCCCGTAAAATATCTCAAAAACCCTGATTGTTAATACCTCCATTCCGACAAAAATACTAATAAAAACCTCAACATTAACTCCTACATTATTAACCACAATAAATATATCCAACATTTATATCCACATAAAATAAATATTTCCTTATCATATGAATCAATAATTAATTATTTACAAATAATATTACAGAATCATATTTATGACAACCAGGCCGTTCCCAGGAAAGAGGGGCTTTCCAATAAGGATTTCTCGTTACTGGCACGCAATTAGATGACCAAACCTCTCCTTAGACAGAACTTTCTAGACATTGCCAATAATGTTATCTAATAATATTATTCAAATAATATGAATTATTGATCTGATAATGGAAAATACTGTGCATCAACAATTATTGAAACAACAATAATATAAAATATCAACGCAACAATTATTGAATCAATAAAATAAAATATTGAACAATAACTACTGTAACAATTATTGAGTAGTGTCTTCTTACGTAAGAATCAATAATTGGTGCAATACCGTTTGCTACTGTATTTTAACTACCGGGTATTCCAACAGTATTAACGGTAACAACTACGCCGTTATTTATAAATAACTTATACTTGTCGTTTTCTTCATCCAATCGCTTTCTGTTATGGGGCCCACACAAGGCTGCGCCATCGTACGAATATTCCCCGACAGCAAGAATATTCCACGACCAAACGAATATTCCCCGACAAAATGAATATTTTATAACCACTTGCTTATTTTGCAAAATTTGCACATTTCACCCATAACCAAAGTATTATATCAAATTAACCCCTTATTATTCACAATAATATTTAGAGAAAATTTGATTTTATTCATTAATAAGTTGGGGTCTTACAAAATCTACAAGCAACCATTAAAGAATGTGCATAAGAGCTTTTTGGTCATTTGTCATCTAATTTTAATGGCATTCTTGACAATCTACTCCAACCCTTAGGGTTTAACCCTAGGGTTTTAGAATTTTAGTTTCTAGGATTTCTATTTAGGGTTTAAAATAAAATTTTAGTTTCTAAATTATAAATTAGGGTTTCTAAATTTATTTAGGCTTCCTAATTACATAAACTTACATATTAGGTTTAGGAATTCACTAATCACAGTTAGCTTTCTAATTTTGCGATTAGGGTTACCAATTTAGCAATTAGGGTTATTAATTTAGTAATTAGGGTTTTAATTAGCAAATTAGGGCTTTTAATTTCACGATTAGGGTTTCAAGACAATAATTAGGATTTACCTAATTAGCATTAATATTTATAATAATTGTCATTAATCGCATACCACAATTTTTTACCAATCGTAAACTCCGGTTTGAGTTTCAAATTAGGGTTTATTACCGTAATACTAGGTTTTCTACTATTACACCATAATTGACCAACCATTATCAGTCTACACATATACAGTACATATTTATAGCATTGAAATATAAATAATATTATATTATTGTTCTCATTCCTTATTCCAAATCCAGAATTAGAATTTAGATTCCATATCTGATTTGTCTTTCATATATATACCATTATTAATTAAGTTATAATAATTAACTTAATTAATCTGAAATAAATTTATATAACAAAATAATTATTATAATAATTCTATACTCATTTCATATATTATTTAAATAAAATAATAATCATATTTTCATAGAAATAAATAATAAAAATATTTCTATTACCAAAATTAATTTATTATTAGAATGTAATTTATAATGATCAATAATTTTAAAAAAATTATTTTTAATTATTCTTGTAATAAATTTTTATTTATATCATAAATACATATTCTTTACCTTGCACATATTCCCACCTTTGAAATAAAATAAAAAAAATTTATATGCAAAATTTCTGATTTAATTATATAGAAAATATCGGGTTATTTTGATAGTAAGAGTGCCTTTTTCCATCTTGGCACATTTCCTGTGTCACCACACCATAGCAATATCAGTAAAATAAAGAGAAGTAATGTTTACTTTTACCTTGTCCTCCAAATTGAACGCCGCGAAGTATATTTTCATGTGCCACAAGAAATTATCAATCACTATGGCGTCTCGCTTGCCATCATACTCCTTCGGCTTGTGGGCATCCTTTACCCTTAACACCTTATTCGCCTGAGTTCGTGGTGCATCAACCGTTCCACTAGCAACCGTCCATTTGCATAAGGTTCAATCAACTTAAGTTTTCTCTACAGAGGCCTTCATCTCTTGCATTTCTCCTTGGATATTTGTCAAGGCTTCCACTATTTTTGCTTTGAAGGCCATACTTTCCTATGTCACATCATGGGTGGCGGCCTTGAAGGCCTCAAGTAATTCGACATAGTACCTCTCTATTTTGGTGTCAAACTCCTCGATAGAGTCTTTCACGTTTTGTTCTAACCTATCAAGCTGCTCCTTGGCATCCGTCGTGAAAACCTCAAGCCTTATCACCCGTGCTTCTATGGTAGCCACCGTGTCCCTTGATTTATTACATTTTGCATCTTTAGATGGGTTGGGCATCTCATCCGCACTCCTTCGTTGCTCATCCATAAAGCTCGATATGATTTTTAGTAGTAACGAACGCCTTCGTTAATCCTTGACTTTGATACCAACTGTTACGACCTTAGATATCTCTAAGCCCCACCGTGCGACCTTAGTCAACAATCTCTCCCAAGAGTTACTAAGTAAGTCTTTCGCCAAATAAACACCACAAGAACTAGTAAAGAAGTTTGGTAAAGAACAAGAGAGTACTTCAGAAATAATGTTTTATATTATACACAAGAAAAATTTACAAGAGAGTTTGGAGAATGTTTTTGCTAGGATGATTGGTCAAATGAAGGTCAACTCCTATTTATAGTCATCCGACCTCCTTAAAGAATGGTTTTAAATCTTAAAATTACAAGTAAATACTTATAAAGTTTTATGTACAATATTCTAGATACATACAATTTCTACACCTTTCTAACCTATTCTAGGTTATTTTAGGAAAGTAAAGAATATACAAGAAAAATGTAAAATGTTCTGAACGCCATCACATGAAAAATTTTGCGTAAGCCAAGTCATCGTTCCGCATGGCATAACTTCGACAAAAACAAGCGGGGCATGATATAGGCTCAAAATAAGTTCAACTTTTTCAGGCTTTTATTAGGCTAGTCAAACTGGGCTTTCAGACTCTGACTTTTACTTTTCAGACAGCGAAATAAACCCTGATTCTAGCTATAAAAGTCGAGTCCGTCTATACACGCTAACCCATATAATAAAATATTAAGCGTATAAGAATATCTTCACAATAGTCGTAAAATTAGGATGTATTTAGGAGAAGTTGGTGCATTCACATACATAGTAAAGTGAGACTCGTCACATGGTCAAATATGTTGATTGTCGACACAAAAATCAGTATAAAGTGGGCCAATAAAGAAAGCAAATTTACGTACTACCCAATGGATAGAAAATACATCTTCCTTGTCATAATGATAAAAGTATCTTTAAGGGTCCAAAGTCCAGACAGACCCATATAGGTCACTGGCATAATGTACCAAAATATGAACATAATTCTAATGACCTATAATTATCCCTCAAAAGTAGGTCTGTTCAACATATTAGGTTAATTCGGTTTTCAAGGTGAATCGGATCGGTCCAAACTGATCAGTTCGGTACAAAAAAATGGTTCGGGACCGTTTCGGTATAAACTGGTTTCGATACTGGTTCCGGTTACCAATTTCATAGGTCCGGTACATACTGAACTGAACCGGTTGTACCGATCTAATCCCTTTTTAAAGAATTTTTTTACTTACCCTTATAAAATTGGCTTAAAGTCTCCTCTATTTATAAAATGGAGATAACATAAGAAAAGACATACTAGAATATTTAGGACTTGTGAAATTTGAATTTGTGGTCTCCCTTATTTATAAAACAGATGTAAGACAAGAGAACACAAAATAGACAATGTGGGTTATTGGTAAGACAAGACTTGATGAAAATTGAATTTGTGATCTCCCCTATTTATAAAACAGAGGTAAGACAAGAAAAATCAAATTAAACAATGTGGGATATTGGTAAGACAATAGAACACATATTAAAGAACACATATATATGGTTTTTGCAAGTCCCACATTGATTAATAAAAATTTAAGAAAGTTTTCCTTATAAAATGACTACCAAGTGAAGGTCAAGTCCCACTTGATTAATTGGTAAAAGTTTAAGGAAGTTTTCCTTATAAAATGTGTACCAAGTGAAGTTTTAATACTTGGTGGTTTACAAGTTCCATATTGATTAATTGAATTAAAATGGATTAAATTGGTAAAAGTATAAGGAGGTTAGATAACCTTAAACTATTTATCAATAAGTTGGGAAATTTGGATAGAATATGGTTGTTTGTAAAGGAAGTTTTTCTTATAAAAAGACTAACAATGGTATAGAATATAAAATAACAATAAAATATAATATACAATATAAAATATACAATTTTATATTTTATATTCAATAAAATATATAGAAACGAAGTATAGAATATGGTTGTTTGTAAAGGAATATGGTTGTTTGTAAAATTTGGATATGGTTGTTTAGAATATGGTTGTTGGTGGTCTCCAAGTCCCACATTGGTTAATTTATAAAAGTCTAACATTAGTTAATTTATAAAAGTCCTACATTGGTTAATTTAAGAAAGTCCAACATTAGTTAATTTATAGAAGACTAACATTTTAAGGAAGTTCCACGTTGGTTAATTTATAAAAGTCTAAGAAAATTTTCCTTATAATATAAAAAGACTACCAAGTGACCTTAATAGCCAAGTCCCATATTGGTTGATTGGTAATAGTGTAAGTAAGTTTTTCTTATAAAAAGACTATTGTAGACACTCGAAATTTTTTGCACACCTGTTACTGACATGTAGGAGGGTAGATTCGTCTTTCAGAGATAACCTTGGAAGACAGCTCATATCCAGTTCGGATACTACTGGAAGTTCAGTTTCAACCCCGAAACACACACCAGGAGTATCAGTTCTAACATCGGAGATAACCCCGAGCCATACAGTTCTAATATCGGAAATTCCACCGGAGAAGGGCGATTCATCCCGGAGATAACCCCGAGATATTCAGTCTTAGTCCCGACACCGGGAATAGCAGCACTAACCTTGGAGATAACCCCAAGGAGTGTAGTTGCAGTTCCAGAAATAACCCCGAAAATGCTTGTTTCAAATGCATGCGATCAGCTTCAGAACACTCGGTACTCACACCGAGACACTCAATACAAGACTCGGAGATAACACCGGGAAGACAGACACATCTCAGAGATGACACTGAGGACCTTCAACACATGCAGTAGTCCAATCTCAGAGATAACCCTGAGCAACGTCTACTTTATCAGCCCAAGCTGGAGATAACCCTGGTGAGGGGCAAAGTCATCTTCTTGCCACTTTGAAGCTACATCGCACCGTCTCAAACATTTCAGACATACATTTCTACACAACAATGTCTCACAAGAACCAAGGAAGTCCAATCTTGAGTGATTATTACGCAGGATAACGGATAGAATTTGAAGCTTGAAGACCGGAGGGCATGGTCCCATCTTCCTGACTTCGTACAACCTCTAATCCCATGACATTGCATAACTCTCGACAACGGCAGTCCGAAATAGGTCTTATACACCTCAGTCGGATGCCCGAATTGAAGTTCTAAAAGTTCGAGCGGACATCACGTTGCATGCGTGCACGTATTTCGAGACGGCAGGACCCACGGAGCCCGGTGCACCCCGGGCAGCCGCAGGTACACCTGCGGCTCCCCCCTCTATAAATAGAGGGCTTGGGGTGGCCATTTTGTAAGAGAAAAAGGCGAGGAAGCCCTATCCAATTTACTTTGTACACACCTTAAACTGAGTGCTTTCTTATTTTAAACACTTGTAAGCTCATATATAGCTACTTTTTACCGGCGGGAGCCGAGTGTTCATCCACTTAAAGCTATAGAAGTCTTCTTTGGAAGCACACTATAAGCCTTCTTACACACTTTAATGCCTTTCTCTTCATCTTTGCACACACTATTCTTCACATTGAGAGTCGTGTTGCGTATGTATGCCCAGACTTCGGTCCGTGGTTTCATTTAGTTTGTTGTGTGTGTGTATATATATATATATATATATATATATATATATATATATATATATATATATATATATATATATATATATATATATATGGACTAACATTATCTAGTTATGCCTCGATTGAGCCTAGACTTATGTCTGGAGTGTTTAATTGCTTTCATATATATATATATGAACTGTTGTCGGACTTTGTTCGATGAGCCTGGATTTTATATCCGGTGCGTTTACCTGTTTATATATATATATACTGTTATATATTTGTTCACACACACACACGGGATTTCGTCCCTCTTGGAGTTTACTTCGTGGCGGTTGACCGTTTTATAGCTTTATTTACATTTTGTCCCGCCTGGAGTTTACTTCAAAGCGGTTGATCGTTTTATTGCTTTAATTACATTTGCAATCCCCCATGGAAGTTCTTCGTGGTGGTTGATTGTTTGCTCACACACACACACACACACACACACACACACACACACACACACACACACACACACACACACATATATATATATATATATATATATATATATATATATATATATATATATAACTATCCTTACTGTGTTCATATCAATTGCTGTGGCAATTCATCATGTGCCTAGGAATCATGTGATCACAGATTCAGTTTACTGAATCTAGATTCAGTTCCCGTGATGGACATTTTCAGCTGTAAGCAGCTTGTAAATTTATTCAAGGTGTTTGGATTTTCTCAGATGGTTTTTATGCCCACGAGGAGTTCGACACTACTTTGTACATTATTTTTTCGAAGATGCTTCGCATCTTGAAAATAAAAGTAATCAAGCCAAACATTTAATAAAATGGAAGTATCAAAGGCCTCAATTACTATTGAGCACAAGGGTTTGAAAAACCTCTTTTGTAAAACATCACTGCTATATCTTGTTAAAACTAAACTTTTATACAAAATTCAAACCCTTTGTATATAGGTGCAAACAAGGCATAGCACTACTTCCAAATAATAGCACATTTACCCACACACACACACACATTCATATAACAGTTTCTTGAAAAGTGGCGGTCACCATGGCAACACGGATGTCGGAGGGTGCCTAACACCTTCCCTCCGCATAAGCAAGTCCCCGAACCCTAATGAATCTCGATTTCACAGACCCGTTTAGCAGTGTCACATCATTGGGTCAATGTGCAAACCTTTTCTCGGTTGTGTTGGTACAACCAGTTAAAAAACCAACTAGCGACTCTTATAGTCCAATCGTCGACATATACATGTCGGACCTTTTTCTCTTATTTTTTCAAACAAATCTAACCTAACATGAGAACATAAAAGAACAAGAATAGAAAAGTGACAAATAAAAATCCCGACGTCGACAGGTGGCGACTCTGCTAGGGACAACCAGTAAGAGGACTTAAGCCGCTATTACAAGATTTTCAAAACTGTTATATTCTTATGTGTGGATGTTGCATTTACATTTATGATGAATGTGTACGAATGCATTTTTTAACTGCACTGCAAAATATCTATCTGTGATATTAGTGCTTCGCACATGTCATCATTTTCATAAACGGTGAGACACGTTGTATGTGAATGTATGTTGTGTGGTTCCTCCACTAGGACGCTATCCTGTCGGTGTTTGATTACTGGACTCGTAGGAAGACTAATTCCAACGAGGCTCAGGAAAGGCACCACCCAAATTTGCTCCAGTTGAAAGACCAGATTAACTTCTCGTTGAGTAAATTGTGATAATTTGGGAACCTTCATGCCAAAAAGTCGTGAGGGTAACCTAAGATAGGTTAGCCTCTGATAAACCAAACGTAGAGGAAAGTCTCTTCATGCTTTCTCATTTCAATTACTCGTAAAGTCAATTACTTGTAATTTCATTCCATATTCATCGCCATGTAATGAGAAATATGAAGAAAATGTGCATATTTAAAATAACATGCTATCCTGTATCACAAATAGCTAACATCCATTTTGCAGGATAATAATCCTAAAACGGACACAACACATAGCATGCAGACATTTACACAATCCCTAAGACTAAACTATGCAAGTTTTGTCGCAGGGAAGCATTCGGACCTATTACCCGATCAAAATCCAAAAAGGCCACGAGCCTACAACCAATCATGTCTTCATCTGACCAATCTAATCTAGTTTCTCGCGAAGAATTTGACAGATTAAGTAAACAAATTATAGATTTGGTTGTTCTGCTTAAAGAATTACATCAGTCTACTTAGGGTACGAAGATACCCATACATACTGAATCCTCTGCACAAGGAGGAACCCAAGGTTTTGATAAAGTCATTACAGTACCCGAGCTCTAGTTGGAAACAACCAACAAAATTCATGATACCACCCATCTCAAAGGAGATCTAGACACCGGTGACATCAGGAAAAAGGTCCTTCAAATGGAAGAAACCCTTCGTTCTATTAAAGGAATTGGAGCACATGGGAGTGTCTCATATACTGACCTTTGTATATTCTCTGGTGTTCATTATCCAGAGAAGTTCAAAACTCCTGACTTCAAAAAATATGATGGGTTAGGAGATCCTTACACATATTTGAAGGTGTTCATTAGAGAACTTGGATCTTATGTAGAGGACGAGAAGCTTAGAATGCAACTGTTCCAAAATAGTCTGACTGAAGAAGCCCATTCGTGGTATACCAGATTAGACAACTCAAAGATTTATAGTTGGGAAGAACTAGCTCATACCTTCCTCACGCAATACAGCTTCCAGTCTCAGATGGCTCCTGACCAGTACCAAATTACCAAGGTCAAGAAACAGTCTAATGAGTCTTTTAGAGAGTATGCTCAAAGGTGGAGGCGCCTTGCTGCTCAAGTGATTCCTTCTATGACAGAGTTAGAAATGGTTATGACCTTTATCGACATACAAGAAGCTCCTTTCTATGAGAGAATTTTAGCTGGCATTGGTAAACCATTTTCTGAAATGATCAAACATGGAGAGATGGCTGAGATGGGGTTGAAATCAGGAAAGATTCAAGACCTAGCTGCTCTTAAAGCAGTTGCTGAACATATCCAATCCGGAACTTAAGGAAATAACCCCCAGAGGGTCTATAAAAAGAAAGAGGAGGATGTTTCCTTGGTACTATAAGGTCAAAAGGGCAATCAAAATATGCCTATTTAGAGGAGAAATTACACTCCCTTTCAAGCACAGTCTTCAAACCCTCCATTACCTAAAAGTGGAGAAGCCAAACGCCATCGAGTATTCACACCCTTAGGGGACTCGCTCGAGAACATTCTCAATCTTCTGACCACTCAGAAGAAAATTATGCATCTTCTTCCACCAGCCAACCCTAATGGGAGGGGTTTCAATGCTGCTCAAAAATGTGCTTATCATGTTGGGGTACCTAGATATGATACTCAAGATTATTGGGCCTTGAAACACAAGATCCAAGATTTAATAGACAACGGTGAGATCGTGGTCACCAAACCAGATCGACCTCACGTACAAGACAACCCTCTTCCTCAACACAAAGAGGAAGAAGTTAACATGATTAATTGGAGTAATGGGCAGAGTTCTAATTTTAACTATGAATCATCTCAGATCATCAAATACGGTGTTGACAATGGGATTATGCAAAGTTCAAGTTTATGATGGAACGAAAGATGAAAGCTCTGTGTAAACAGATTGAGCAATTGGCTGAATTGGTGACCTATCAGCATCAAGTCACACGCCAATTAGTTAGCCAGGAGCATGCTAGTCTCCTCTCCTTGGTTATGAATACTCCCTCGTCACCTTCAAAATATGAAATATTGGAGGACAAAGTGACAAAGAGAGCCACTGCCAAAGCCCGTCGGGATTTTGCCAATAGAAAGGAATTTACATACTTGGGCCAACCTATGGAGGAGATACTTCAGATGCTAATCAATGAAGGAAGGATCACTTCCCTTCTACCTCCAATTAATCCCCGTTTAGGACGGTTTAATTCTGATGGAGTATATCAGTATCACTCCCATTCTCGCGGTCACAGCAAAGAAGAATGATGGGCATTCTGCCACCTTATTCAAAATCTAATTGATAGCGGTATCATGTAACTAGCAGACAATGATACTATGTCATTTGAGAGTGAAAATACTTGTCCTACTAAATGGAAGGGACTGGTAGCAGTTATATCTGCTGAGGCTGATGGGACTGCAAAACCATTCACAATACAAGCAATTCAACTCAAAGGAATTGACAATCCTTTGAAAATGGCTGCTCCAGAGCCAATCAACTTACCATTCAGACCACAATATCCTGTTATCAGCTTACAAAAAGTCCCCTGGAATTATAGAGAAGCTGAAGGATCCACCTCTCATACGACTGCTGCAGTGTCGAAGGAAAATTCACTGTATCTTCCCCAACGGGTATTGAAGCCTACCATCAAATTAAAGGGGAAAATTCCTATGGAGAAGATTGAAAAATTCCTCCATACTATGGGTCATAATGAAGCCAAGGTGGTTTTAAGCTTAAGAGAAGCTTTACATCAAATTTCTATACTGGACTTGGTTTTAACTTCCGAGGATCACCGAAAGATTCTATTAAAGGTTTTAGAAGAAGCCTATTTGCCGAAATCAGTGGATGTGGAAAATTTTTAACATCTGGTTGATCACATTTTCAACAACAATGTGATATCTTTCACTGATGATGGCATACCGCCCGAAGGGATCGGTCATTGTAAGCCGTTACACATTACGATTTTATCCTCCGGATACATGCTAGCTGGAGTCTTGATAGATGGAGGTTCATCTCTGAATATCTGTCCTTACGCTACGTTGCTGAAGATGAATGTTAATCTTAAACGGATCCGAAGCAGCCATACAGTTATTATAACTTTTGATGGATCCCACTGGAATTCAGTCAGAGCGATTGAGCTGCCAATTAAGATTGGTCTCCATACATTCTGTGTATCTTTTCACGTGCTCAAAATAGATACAGGATATAACCTGCTCCTGGGGAGACCGTGGATTCACATGGCCGGGGCAATCCCTTCCACTCTTCATCAATAACTTAAATACATTATCAACATTAGCCTAGTCACAGTCAATGTTGAGCCGGAATGTCCTCAACATGGTGATATGTCACTCATCAGTTTCAATTCTGATGTTAAGCCGGTCAATTTTCATGCTTTGGAAGTGAGCAACACTCAATATAATTCCATTGGGATGCCATTTCCCGTACCCAAGATTTCTGCCGAAGTGATGGCAGCTACTCAAAAAATGATGTCATTGGGACACCAGCCGGGACAAAGGCTGGGTAAAAGTCATCAGGGTATTAAGCACCCGATTCAAGTGTCCAGTTAAACTGGGACAGCCGGACTAGGCTATTCTGCCAATTCCAATCATAGGAATCCACATAAGCAGAAGTAGATTCCTTTAACTTCAGCCACACGGCGATTATCTCCACCTGTAAATCCAGAGTCCGCACAACCTCCGGTAAAGGTGCCAGCCAATGTAATGGCTATGTTATTCCCCAAACTGATACCAGTAAAGGAGAAGGAAGTCTTTGTTCCAGATCCCAAGGTGGAAGAAGAGGAACGAAGAATTAAACAAGACATCATCCGAATGATGTCAGGCATACGCATCATTATCCATGATGAACATACAAATAGATACACCCCAGACGATGATTGCCCAAACGTAATGGTCATCATTCGGGAAAAGGAGGACGATGACAGTCCCTCCATCACTGCAGTCCACCAGGACTTTGCCCTTGCCAATTGGAGCAACACTCCTTGCATTGGTCGACAAGGGTAAAACGGGCATGACTTCTTTTTGCCCTGTAGATATAATAAGTACTAACTTTTTTGTACAATATTAGCAGTTGTTTTGTCCGTACATGCTAACATTTTGTATGATTAAACAGTTTCATATATATTAAGTGAAAGCATATTTTGTTTCAGGACTCTGAACTTCGATGTGCCTGTACTTGCTGATAAGATGCCTCTTTTCCACAAGGATTGTAACTTTGATGAAAAGTTGGACTCTGACTTGATGGAAATACAAGAGGACATTGAGGTGCCTTAGGAGATCAAAGAATGGGTCGAAGACAAACCTAAACCTAACCTTGATCAAACCACCTCTTTCAATCTCGAAACCTTAGAAAGCCCTAATTTAATCCAGATTGGTTCAGACCTTATCCCAAACTAGAAGAATGACATGTTTATACTACTAACCCAATTCCAGGATGTGTTTGCATGGTCTCATGAAGACATAGTGGGTTTGTCCACTGACATTGTCCTTCATCGCCTTCCCATTAAAGAGGGATTCAAGCTAGTCAAGCAGAAACTCAGGCGATTGAAACCTGAGTGGAGTTTAAAGGTGAAAGAAGAAATTGTGAAATAATTTCAAGCTGGTATTATCATGGTGTCCACATATCCTGAATGGATATCCAACATCGTTCCCGTGCCTAAGCCTGGAGGAAAGGTGCGAGTTTGCGTGGATTATTGGGATCTGAATAAAGCTTGCCTTAAAGATAGCTTTTTCGTGCTATTAATCCACATTCTTATTGACAATACTGCTCAATACGGCATGTACTCCTTCACTGATTGCTTTGTGGGGTATCATCAGATCATGCTTGCTGAGGAGGATCGTGAGAAAATTGCTTTCATCACACCTTGGGGAACCTTTTGTTACAGACGGTTGTCTTTCGGCCTCATCAATGCCGGAGCTACCTATCAGCGAGCTATGATGGCTCTTTTTCATGACTTAATGCACAAAGAGATAGAAATCTATGTGGATGATGTGATAACCCGGGATTTCGAATAATCAAAATGTTACGAATAATTTTTTTTATTTAATATTGACTTTGACTGTTAATATTGTAATGTGTATCTGTGATACGAGTTTCAAGAGTTAGTCAATCTGTGTATTGACTGAGAAATTAGAGTAGAGTTGTGCTTAAGAGCTTTAGAAACCCTAACCCTAATTTCTGGAAAAGAGATTCGATAGAAAATGCAATTAAAATAATTGTATTGATGTATACGTATTTGTATTGTATAGGAATGTTGATCAATAATTGATCGGATAAGGTTTCTAATTAATAAACCCTAATAAGGGATTAAAAACCCTAATCTCAGATTTAGAAAACCAAATGTATAGATAAAAACCCTAATCCTAATTGGCGAGCATAATATATTTATTAAACACTAATATGATTAAGAAACCTAATTTAATTAGGAAACCCTAATTTTAGTTTCAAAATTTTTAATTTTTTTAAATTAAAACCCTAATTTAGAAAATCCTTGAAAATTAGTGATTTAAAACCTAAGGGATAGAACCGTAGGGTTAAACCCTAAGGGTTTGTGCAATTGTCTAGTATGCCATTAAAAATATATGGAGAATGACCAAAATGCCCTTTTGTATATTTTTATAAGTTAACTTGTAAATTTTTCGAGAGCTTTAGTTGGTAAACCACTACTTTGACTTTGTGACATTAAAATATCAGCCAATTTAACCTCCAATTGACAGCAAGAACAGATCAAAGTAATATATATAGATTGGAGAGAGAGAAAATCAAATAATTCAGCCATTTTGCTCTCAAGCTCTCACCTACTCTCTCTCTCACCAAGACATCCGAAAATCACAAGTATATCAGTCCCTAGAACATCCCTTAGATCATTAAGATCAGTTAAGGAGAGCAAGATCAAGAATTTGAAGCTAGAAGGTATAAACCTAAATTAATTTTTTGATCCAAGTTGCTAAGATAATTTTTTGTTTAAAGTGTTTAATCTGGTGTTATATGATGTTTTTGGTTGATCTATGATGATCCATCACGGATCAATAGCATCAAAGTGGGTAAAAACCATGTTTTTCAAAATCTGTTCTTGAGCATTCTTAGTGGTCTGACAAGAAATATCAGTGGCCACAAATCCTTGCTCGTTTATGATATTTGTTGTTTTAGAGTTGTTATTTATAGCTTGTTATGTTGTCTTTAATCTGAAAGTGGTATCACAGTTAGTTGATGTTTGGATTAGAAGTTATTAACGGTCAAAACCCGTTGACCGGGCATGACCGGGCCAAATCTGGGCAACCAAGAAAGGCTAAATCCGAGTCTGACAAGCTTTTGTGAAGCCCAAATATGTCAGTGTTTAAGTGTTATGATAATGTTGTTGTGTCATATTTGTAGCTGGTTATGTGTACTTTGTATTGCTGGCCTTATATCGTGTAGGATATCAACAGAGCAAAGCTAACAGTTGGTCAAAGTAGGCCGTTCGGCCATGATTGGGAATTTCTGGAATTTCCAGAAAAGGTTTGCATGAGATTTCTGACAGCCTTTAACCGTGATTTAACTTGTGATGTTGTTGTTGTTTATTTGATCTGTTGTTGTAGTGTTATCCCTTGATGCAAGGAGTATAGATTTGGACCATGAGATCACCTAAATAATGAACAGAACACTTAGATAATTGAGCTCGAAATGCAGATAGAGTTGACAGTGCAGATAATTCCTATTTATTGTCGAATTATGTTGAGAAAAGTCTTAGCTAATCATTTTGGCTAGAAGAACATTTGTTAGAACTTGATAGGTTCGAGAAGAGAATTCAATTATTATTGACAAATCGATGCCAATTATTTCGGCTAGATCGAGAAGTAATTAGAAATTGAAATCACAGTATTTCGTTGTTAAATCAAAATATTGATTCTGAGACTGAGAAAAACAACCTTTTATATAAAGGGAATATTTTATTGGTCGTGTATTCGGCTTTTGCGCGCGATTAAGTATTATGCATGATATAGGGTATACTAAAGCTGATCACTTTATATACTTGCAGAGGGGTATGATTTAATCTTTATGGTTATCTGATACACCTGGTATATCAAAGTATAACTTTTATAGTTACTCGAGAAGAGAAGTTCAAGATCCAATGGATCGCTCAGCATAAATCTGGAAAACATTCCGATTTGCTATTTCGTAGAATTAATTCTTGATTATTCATTTGAATATCGTAGAAAACCTTGAAAGTGTTGTACTCTTTCATTATCAGATTATTGTTGCGTAGAATGTGAGAAAACTTAATATTGATTTCTATACCTTTATTGTATGTCTTAACTTGCAGGGAAAACTTGTTGCTCACCCTTGCTAAATGAAATTTTTCAGTTAAGGACGAAGTTGCAGAAGGTGCTGCGAAGAAGAACAAAGGAAAAGGCATAATGATAAATTAGTATAATGAACATTATTATTATTATGTTGTATTGTAAACCTTTTTGTATATCTAAGGGGTATGTTTGTAATGTTAAGGTTAGCAGACCTGGGACTTATGTATTAACATCATATGTTAATGAGTTATGTATCCCTATTTATAAATGAATGGGTAGTTAGATGTTATATTATTATGGATCGTGAACACCAAACTCGGGGGTCAGGTAACCCGAATTTGGGGGCGTCACATGTTGTTATCAAAGCTGTTGGTTATAAACCTTAAGTTGGGTGGGAAAAACCCTAGGATTATAACCATATGCGAGATAGAGAAAACTCATTTGGAGTTCTAAGTGAGGGATTACCGAAGTGCATCAATGGTGAGATAAGTGGACACATAGTGTGAGAATGTTGTACTGGTGAAGTACTAATCAAGTTATTTAAACTGATTGTAGGATGTCTGGAGAAGATCAATCGAGTGCAGAGATGCTAGCGGCTGTTGCACCAATGCCAGTAGTCGAGGTGCCAGCGCAAAGCGAATCAGTTGAGAAGGTGGGAGAAGATGAACCAATGGTTAATCTCGGGAGTGATCATGATGATTATCCCGAGATGTATCTAAGTGGTGATGAGGAGGCGGAGTCTGAAGAAGCTAAGGTGGAGTTAAAGAATAAGATCAAAGTTGGAGAACAAGATCAGCTATCTGCAGAAGTACAGGAACTCCGGAGTAAAGTGTTTCTCTTGGAGGAGTTGTGGAAAATAGAGCGAGTGTTACGCGAAATGACTGAAGAACGGAACGAGCTCAAGGCGAAGGTGGAAAGGATGAAGACTGAAGGTGGTGGATCGTCTGAAGGAACAATCAAGCAGCAGAAAGACAAGAATAAGAGAAAGAGGGACAAAGACAGCAACAACTCTGAAAATTCAAACCCGAAGAAGAGGCAAGCTTGCAGCAAGTGTGGAAAGACTCACGTGGGAGAATGCATGATGTGGAAGAACGTGTGCTTCAACTGTAAGCAGGAAGGACATATTTCCTTACATTGTCTAAAGCCAAATATGAGGAAGTGTTTTTCATGTGGTAGAACGAGTCATGGATTTAACAAGTGTCCCATTAAGAAGAAGACTGGTGAAGGGAGTGGTCGGTAGACAACCTAGATATATGTGATAGTATCTTTTGGTAGAAGTTTATGATATTAAGTGTTGTAATATCGAGAACGATGTTTAAGCATATGTAAATATAAATATGTTTGTGTGAATGAAATCTTTATTTTCTATATGAATATAAGATTAAGATTAATTTGTGTGTTCTTAAAACTCATACTTATGATAAGTTAATAACTCATAATTATATGAAATGTTTTAAACCCCTCAGCGAATGGACGCCAAAGGTCTAACTAGGATAAGTTCATACACTCATATAATTGTGGCAAGTTCCTGTACTCATAAGTGTGGTAAGTTTGACGAACTAGTAATAACTATGGTGAATGGAGAATTGCAACTTTTTGTGTAAAGTTGTGTTGTTAAATCCTGATATGATTTAAAAAGGGATAGTAATATGTGTTAAGTACTAAATGTGCTATGAATTATTTGAATAAATATTCATTTATATATGAGAATTATGTATTGAATTCTTATTATGGTAAGAATTTGTATAGAGTAAGAGAATTAATGTAAGATTTTTATTTAAATCAGATCATGCCGCTTAGACGACAGAATCGAAACCAATGAGAAGAACAGTCAGTGAATAATGAAGGAGGTCAAGCGAACCCAATGCATAATTTTGCAAATATGATAGCCGAAGCTATGGAAAATAAGGCTCCAGCAAGAGGAAGAGCGAGAAATCAGCCAGCTGATAGATTGGCTAACTTCAAGGACTTTAAAGCGGTAGGACCGCCGGAATTCAAGGGAACCACGGATCCAATTGAAGCCCAGACTTGGGTGAAAGAGATGGAGAAAGCATTCATAATTGTGCGTGTGGCAGAAGAGCAGAAGACGGCTTTTACAACATACCTGATGAAGGGAGAAGCCAATTACTGGTGGGAGACTAATCAAGCGAGGGCTGGTACAACTGTGGTGACTTGGACCAGATTCAAAGAGTTGTTCTTTGAGAACTACTTTTCGCCGAGTATGCAATCCAGGATGGAAGTTAAATTTCTAGAATTGAAGCAGGAGAACATGTCGGTGTCAGAATACGCTGCTAAATTCAATAAGTTGGCTAAATTTGCACCTCATCAGGTGGACACAGAGGCGAGAAAAGTGAGAAGATTTGAGAACGGACTAAAGCCGGGGATATTCAACAAGGTAGCAGTATTACAGATCAATACTTTCGCGGCTTTGATGGAGAAAGCGTTAATTGCTAAAGGAGGGATCGAAGCCGCATCTCGATTTCATCAGGATAAGAAGAAGAAGACCAATGATGGTGGAAGCAGTGGTGGTAGTAATCCGAATAAGAGAAAGTGGAGTGAGAATACCCAATCGGGTAGCAAGATAGAAGGAAACAAGCAAGGGAGGGAGCCATGTGCAACTTGCGGGAAGAACCATGCAGGAGTTTGTCTGAAGAAGAAGGGAGTCTGTTATAACTGTGGGCAAGAAGGACACATGTCGCCCAATTGCCCCAATCCAAAGAAAATTCAAGGTTGTTTTGCATGCGGATCGACTGATTATATGGTACGGAACTGTCCAAAGAGAAATACAGGGAAAGAAAGTGTCAACAAGGGACCCGGTGGTGGAACCTTGGCAATTCGAGGACCTGCACAGCCAGGAAGACCAAATGCCCGTACATTCAACATGACGGCGCAGGATACGGTAGCTGCCCAGGAGGTGGTAGCAGGTAACAATTTCGTTTAAAATTTAATTACGCGAGTAATTCTGGTTAAATATCGCTGTGAATTATTTTCTTTTAAAGATTCAAGTCATAGGTTAGAATAGAGACACAAATTAATATTGTGTTGATAAAAATGAATTGATGATACAACTTTAAAAGATTATAGAGAATAAGAAAGCGGTGATTCCGAGGACGGAATCCTTTTAAGGAGGGGTGAATGTGATAACCCGGGATTTTGAATAATCAAAATTTTACGAATAATTTTTTTTATTTAATATTGACTTTGACTATTAGTATTGTACTGTGTATCTGTGATACGAGTCTCGAGAGTTAGTCAATTTGTGTATTGACTGAGAAATTAGAGTAGAGTTGTGCTTAAGAGCTTTAGAAACCCTAACCCTAATTTCTGGAAAAAGGATTCGATAGAAAATGCAATTAAAATAATTGTATTGATGTATACGTGTTTATACTGTATAGGAATGTTGATCAATAATTAATCGGATAAGGTTTGTAATTAATAAACCCTAATAAGGGATTAGAAACCATAATCTCAGATTTAGAAAACCAAATGTACAGATAAAAACCCTAATCCTAATTGACGAGCATAATGTATTTATTAAACACTAATATGATTAAGAAAGTCTAATTTAATTAGGAAAGCCTAATTTTAGTTTCAAAATTTTTATTTTTTTAAATTAAAACCCTAATTTAGAAAATCCTTGAAAATTAGTGATTTAAAACCTAAGAGTTAGAGCCTTAGGGTTAAACCCTAAGGGTTTGTGCAATTATCTAGTATGCCATTAAAAATATATGGAGAATGACCAAAATGCCCTTTTGTATATTTTTATAAGTTAACTTGTAAATTTTCCAAGAGCTTTAGTTGGTAAACCACTACTTTGACTTTGTGACATTAAAATATCAGCCAATTTAACCTCCAATTGAAAGGAAGAACAGATCATGCATGTATCTAAGTAATATATATAGATTGGAGAGAGAGAAAATTAAATAATTTAGCCATTTTGCTGTCAAGCTCTCACCTACTCTTTCTCTCACCAAGACATCCGAAAATCACAAGTATATCAGTCCCTAGAACATCCCTTAGATCATTAAGATCAGTTAAGGAGAGCAAGATCAAGAATTTGAAGTTAGAAGGTATAAACCTAAATTGATTTTTTGATCCAAGTTGCTAAGAAATTTTTTTGTTTAAAGTGTTTAATCTGGTGTTATATGATATTTTTGGTTAATCTATGATGATCCATCACGGATCCATAGCATCAAAGTGGGTAAAAATCTAGTTTTTCAAAATCTGTTCTTGAGCATTCTTAGTGGTCTGACAAGAAATGTCAGTGGCCACAGATCCTTGCTCGTTTATGATATTTGTTGTTTTAGAGTTGTTATTGATAGCTTGTTAAGTTGTCTTTAATCTGAAAGTGGTATCACAGTTAGTTGATGTTTGGATTAGAAGTTATTAACGGTCAAAACCCGTTGACCGGGCATGACCGGGTCAAATCTGGGCAACCAAGAAAGGCTAAATCCGAGTCTGACAAGCTTTTGTGAAGCCCAGATATGTCAGTGTTTAAGTGCTATGATAATGTTGTTGTGT
This sequence comes from Panax notoginseng, assembly GCA_016801055.1. Taxonomy (NCBI): domain Eukaryota; kingdom Viridiplantae; phylum Streptophyta; class Magnoliopsida; order Apiales; family Araliaceae; genus Panax; species Panax notoginseng. The sequence goes on from CM029020.1 coordinate 104,047,014, forward strand.
CATATTTGTAGCTGGTTATGTGTACTTTGTATTGGTGGCCTTATATCGTGTAGGATATTAACAGAGCAAAGGTAACAGTTGGTCAAAGTAGGCCATTCGGCCATGATTGGGAATTTCTGGAATTTCCAGAAAAGGTTTGCATGAGATTTCTGACAGCCTTTAACCGTGATTTAACTTGTGATGTTGTTGTTGTTTATTTGATCTGTTGTTGTAGTGTTATTCCTTGATGCAAGGAGTATAGATTTGAACCATGAGATCACCTAAATAATGAACAGAACACTTAGATAATTGAGCTCGAAATGGGACCCTCGAACTGCCTAGGTTTGAAAAACCCAGAAACCATCTGACAACAAATTTGGAGGATTTAATCTCCTTGTTGCGATGTCGTATGACCATGTTGGTGATTGATAAGTGTAGTATTACGTGTTTACTACCATACCTAAGTCTTAGATGGCCTAGAAACAATTATAGCAGAAAATTAAGGCCGGTCAAACCATGCACCTTGAACACTGACTTTGTCAGTGTTCTTGAGCCAAGAACACCAAAGGCAACAGACAAGTGTCACTAAAGTTCTTTAGCCACGGTTTTATTAATATTTATTTTCTGATTTTCCGAAAATTACTTAAAAATAGAAATAAATTATAAAAATTATTAAAAATGATTTTAAAAATTATTTTAAAACTTATTTTAAATTATGAAAAATATTTTTTGACCAATTAAAATATTTTTCTTTAATATTTATAATTATTTAAATATTAAAGGTATTTAATTTATTTAATTAGTGTATTAAATAAATTAGAGAAAAATGATTTAATATTATGAAAAATTATTTTAAATGAAAATAAAGTGTTAGAAAATATTTAGAATTATAAAATATAATTTTTAATATTTTTGGAGAATTCTCATTAATAAATTAATATTAATTATACTAGATTTATTTAATTATTATATTAAATAAATAAATTAAAATGATTTTATTGATTTAAAAATCATTTAAAAATAAGAAAAATATTTTAAAAATATTTTAAGTTATAATTAATGACTTTTAATATTTTGATAATAATTTCATTAATATTTAGATATTAATGGTGATGATTTAAAAATAATTTTAATTATTTTAAAAATCATTTAAGTAGAATATTGATGATTTAAAAATATTTTAAGTTATTAAAAATAACTTTAATATTTTGACAAGTGTGTTATTAATATTTTTATATTATTAAATATTAATGATGATAAGATTAATTGATAATTAAATCATTTAAAAATGATTCCGATGTTTAAAAAATTATTATAAATTATAATAATTGCTTATAAACTATTAAAAGCTTTCGAAAAATATTATAAACAATATTTGACTTATCTAAAATAATATTAAAGCTTAGAGACCAAGTTTAATTGACAATAACTATGTTAATTATCGGATAGGGTGACCAGAATACCGAGAATGGACCGAAGTCCAACCAGACCGAAATAGTTAGATTTGTTAAATGTTTATATAGGTTATAAACACTGATGTGGCTATATGGTAATGTGTCTAGGAGAAGTTTGACTGTAGAATACAGTGATGCGTGTTGTGAATTATTGTTCTAATTGTGAGACCGATATTATTGGTTATAGGTCTTTCAAAAGCAGATAAGTTTATTGTGTAGCTGTAATCAGCGGAAGAGGCAAGTTTCCTAACTCAATCTTGAGTTATATTCATTCAATTGTTATAGTGGTTAATTATTGTTAATTATACCATGTCCATGGATTTATTGTTGATTATTCGCAGTTAGTGCATGTTTTATAATTCAAATTGAATTACTGATTTAGAAAATATACATTTGTAGAATAACTATTGTTGGATATCCATATCCGTAGAAGATAGAGTTGACATTGCAGATAATTCCTGTTTATTGTCGAATTATGTTGAGAAAAGTCTTAACTAATCATTCTGGCTAGACGAACATTTGTTAGAACTTGATAGGTTCGAGAAGAGAATTCAATTATTATTGACAAATCGATGCCAATTATTTTGGCTAGATCGAGAAGTAATTAGAAATTGAAATCACAGTATTTCGTTGTTAAATCAAAATCTTAATTCTGAGACTGAGAAGGACAACCTTTTGTATAAAGGGAATATTTTATTGGTCGTATATTCGGCTTTTACGTGCGATTAAGTATTATGCATAATATAGGGTATACTAAAGCTGATCACTTTGTATACTTGCAGAGGGGTATGATTTAATCTTTATGGTTATCTGATACACCTGGGTATATCAAAGTATAACTTTGATAGTTACTCGAAAAGAGAAGCTCAAGATCTAATGGATCGCTCAGCATAAATCTAGAAAACATTCCGCTTTGCTATTTTGTAGAATTAATTTTTGATTATTCATTTGAATATCGTTGAAAACCTTGAAAGCGTTGTACTCTTTCATTATCAGATTATTATTGCGTAGAATGTGAGAAGACTTAATATTGATTTCTATACCTTTATTGTATGTCTTAACTTGCGGGGCAAACTTGTTGTTCACCCTTGCTAAATAAAATTTTTCAGCTAAGGACGAAGTTGCAGAAGGTGCTGCGAAGAAGAACAACGGAAAAGGCATAGTGATAAATTAGTATAATGTACATTATTATTATTATGTTGTATTGTAAACCTTTTTGTATATCTAAGGGGTATGTTTGTAATGTTAAGGTTAGCAGACCTAGGAGTTATGTATTAACATCATATGTTAATGAGTTATGTATCCCTATTTATAAATGAATGGGTAGTTAGATGTTATATTATTGTGGATCGTGAACACCAAATTCGGAGGTCAGGTAACCTGAATTTCGGGGCATCACAGATGACATCATTGTCAAATCCCGAATGGAGGAAGACCACTTTGACCATCTCAGAAAGCTCTTCAACAGGTTGCGTAAGTACAACTTGAAGTTGAATCCAGCCAAGTGCGCCTTTGGCGTTAAATTAGGCAAGTTGCTAGGATTCCTAGTCAGCCATCAATGAAATGCCCATTCCTCAGACAGCGAAGGAAATACGGAGATTTTTGGGAAGAGTCAACTTCATTAGTAGGTTCATTTCTCAAGTCACAGCAATCTGTGAGCCTATCTTCAAGCTATTAAGGAAGAACTCCTCCATGAAATGGAATGATGAGTGCCAGAAGGCCTTCCTTACAATCAAAGAGCATCTAGTCAAAGCTCCTGTCTTAGTACCATCCAGGGATGATGTTCCCCTGTTCATGTAACTGTCCATAAGTGACAATGCCATGGGCTGCCTACTGGGTAAGAAAGACGATAGAGGCCGAGAACGAGCTATCTATTAGCTCGGCAAAAGATTCAGCAGCAGTGAACATAAGTATACTCTAATTGAGAAGACTTGTTGTGCTTTAGCATGGGCTGCCATGAGGTTACAGCATTACCTCCATGGGCACACAACCCATCTCATATCCCGCGTGGATCCTATCAAGTATGTGTTCAGTAAGCCCATACTGAATTGTCGGTTGTCCAGATGGCAGTTGATTCTGCAATAATTTGACATCGTTTAAGTGACGCAAAAGTCCATTAGAGGTCAAGGAATCGCAGATCAACTGGTCGCCGCACCTTCAGGAGATTTCAAACGCTTGGAAACATACTTCCCAGATGAAGGGGTAATGGCAATTCAGTAACACCATCAGCTGGAGCAGTTCTAGTATCTGGTACGGGGGAGCAGTATGAAGGTTGTATCATGGGGCTAAAACTTGCCCGTTCAATGGGCACCAGGAGATTAACTGTCTTTAGAGATTTAGAGTTGGTAGTCAAATAATCCACGGAAATCTATCAAACCAAAGAACTATATTTGCTGCCTTACCATCGGCAAGTTTTACAGATGGCTTCGGAGTTCGAAGAGATCTCCTTTCTACACATTCCTCGTAATAGGAATGACTTCGCAGATGTGCTAGCAACTTTGGCCTCCTTGATTCACATACATGACAAGGAACACATGCCAAGCGTCACATTGGCCCTGTAAAAGGCACCAGCCTATGGAAACTATGTTGGAGAAGTATCGGATGAGCTACCTCCCATCCAACTACCTTGGTATCAATATATAAAGGAGTACTTATGAGATGGATCTACACCCGCTGAGGCGAGCTTGACTGAGAAAAGGCGGATTCATCGACTTGCTATGAAATTCTACCTGAGCGGAGATGCACTCAACAAAAGAGATGCAGGATTAGGTCTCCATATATGCCTGGACAAGGACCAAGCTCAGAGACTCATGGATGAGGTCCATGGTGGAGTCTATGGTCTACACATGAGTGGCCCTTTAATTGTAAAGAAGATCCTTAGAACGGGACATTACTGGCTCTCTCTCAAGGCTGACTGCAATGACCACGTCAGGAGATGTTATCAATGCCAAATTCATGGGAATGCTATCCACGCCCCTCCACGGGAGCTCCATAATATGAGTTTTCCTTGGCCCTTCTCAATGTATGGAATGGACGTGATCGGGCCTATCGAGCCCAAAGCCAGTAATGGACATCGATTTATCTTCACCATGATTGATTACTTCACCAAGTGGGTAGAAGCCGCCTCTTTCCCCAAGGTTACCAAAGAAGTCATCATTTCTTTCATCAGAAATAATGTCATTTGTCGATATGGATAACCAGAGTTAATTGTATCAGACAATATTAAGAACCTCAACAACAAAATGATGGAGGAGTTATGCATCAAATTCCACATCAAACACCTTAACTCTGTCATCTACCGTCCAAAGATGAATGGTGCTATTGAAGCGGATAACAAAAACATCAAGAAGATCATGAAAAAGATGTCCGCTAACCACAAATGCTGGCCTGACTTATTTCCTCTTACTCTTTTAGCCTATAGAACATTAATTCGCACTTCAACTGGGGCAACCCCCTACGTATTAACCTACGGGATGGAAGCAGTGCTACCCGTAGAAGTGGAAATGGAATCCCTCAGAGTGTTGATAGACGCTCAGCTGGATGAAGACCAATGGGTACATGACAGGTATCACCAATTGTCTCTAATAGACGAAAGGCGAACTGCGGCTATCTTCCATGGTCAGTTATATCAACAAAGGATCGCCCGATCCTACAACAGAAAAGTTCGGCTACGGCAATTTAAACAACATGACTTGGTTTTGAAGAAGATCATCGACAATCAAGATCAGTCTAAGGGAAAATTCGTTCCTAACCGGGAAGGCCCATTTGTTGTCAAGGAGGTATTGACAGGAGGTTCTCTCAGATTGTAGGAAATGGACGGCGATGAATTTTCGTAACTCATTAACTCGGACACTGTGAAATGGTACTATGTCTGAAGTTACCATCAAGCAAATATCCTGGTGTTGGATCATCAGATCACCAGTCATTCTGGTTCTTTAACCCTTCACTACATACAACTCTTTTTTCTACACTGCACCCCTCAGGGAAACACACTTTTCAAGCCAGCAGCCTGGTTTTCGGATCATCAGATCCTTTCCTCTTCACTCGATTTTTTAACCCTTACTCAACTTCGGTTATCCCACTAGGGATTGAACCATTCACACTTGCAGTTTGTCCCCAAACAAGGGATCAAACTTTTCACACCTGCAGTTTATCCTGAACTTAGGATTAAACTTTCTTCCCCCGCAGTTTATCCTCGACACAGGATCAAACTTTTCGTTGGCTACCAAATCGTCCTAAGGGGCGAACTACGTCAACCTGATCTCCTTGATACACGGGAGTACGTAGGCAACCATTTTATATGGCCCTGTCGCAATAAAACAAAAATAACAAAAATATTTCTACACCCTTCTCCTTACAAAAACAAAAATAAAAAAAACATTCATGCACCCTTTCTGCCACATACAGCGTTGAACCTCTTACAACAGGTTCAAACTACGCAGACCTGATCTCCTCTTCAATAGGAGTATGTAGGCAGCCATTTATGGTTCGGTCTAACCCCTACCTAAACACAAATACTTGTCAACGGTACTGGGATCAAACTTCAATCCACCACATTTCATTAGCTTCAGACCAAAGGGATGGAATTACCTGACCTCCCCATGTAAATGGGAGACTCGACGACCATCTAAGTTGTGGTTGTACCTTAAAGAGCAATACCAATCCATAAGAGATGGAATTAACTATGTTCCTCCTAAATAGGAGTACTGGCGACCATCAGTGGTGCGGTCAATCTCAAAGAGGAAAGCCACAATCCTCTCCACATTTCCATACAGAAACCAGTCCCAAGACACCAAAGATATTAGGGATACACAGAGATTAATGATCCATTCTGAACTGTATAGAGATAACTCAATGTCCATCTAGCAAGGAGGAATTTAGAATACATCAAGATCACAAGCCCTGAAGAATTAGGTAAATATCAAGCAAGTATTCAGGTATATCTAAAAGGGAAGTGATCAAAAATATATTTTCCTGCTATATAATATTGTTTGATATACACAATATAAACTATACATGACAAAATGGCTAAGCTAGTCTGTGTAGGAAAATACAAGGCTATCTACAGATCGGTATACATACGGGCTAGCAGATCTAACATAGCATCTCTCTCCAAAGAAGAAGGTCGATGTGGTCTCCTGTACAAGGGTAATCACACGAGCCACCAAGTCCGAGGTCATATGCATGGTGATGCGATGCTCATCAATATATGCACTCATCTCGACAAGCTTACAAGTGGTCAGGGATCTCACTGAAGTACTGTCGGTAACAGCTTTGTCCCTATCAGATAGGGCAGCATCCCTCTCAACGATCACTATATCTCTGTCTGATATGGCCTCATCCCGCTCAACAACAGTAGTATCTCTACTAGCTAATGCTTCGTCTCTCTCTAACAGAGCTGCGTCTCTCCCATCAAGAGCTGTTAACATCAGGGCTCTAACCTGATCTCTCTCAAAGGTCATCAAATGAAGACTTTACTCAAAGTATGTGCCGAATACTGGATCACAACAGTACTAGTACTGGGAGAATCTAAGAGAGCTGCTGGTAACCCAGTAAATGGCTCCTCCTCGGTGTGAGAATTGATGTCCTCCATGGGCTCTCCATCATCTGAATCACTACCCTGCACTGTGGATACTGCCGCAGTCGATAAAGTCTCTATCTCCATCCACGCAGCATACTCTGGTGAACAACCTGGATGGCTAACAGAAAAAGTAGCTATCTCACGCTGATGCCAACAAGCATACACTCGGGATCGGTTCTCTGCTGACAAGTGGCGAGAAGATAAGCGCTGACCTAACGCCCCATCAAAAGGATGGAAATCCTAGAACTGGTTAAACTATGACATCACAGCTAGTGGGTGGTAAGTAGTCATGCCCCTCAAACCAGCCAGAGGGAGATAATCCATGCCCGGAGCATGAGTAAAGAAACTGTAGGGCAAACTGAGCCCTGTACACAGCAAGATAGCGAACAGATATCCAATCCCAGCTAGGAAAACGGACCAAGATGCAGGATCTGTACACTCCATAGGCTGGATGGAATACGATATAGCTATCTCATGGGTAAAACAATACCTGTGTCGTCTGAATGTGCCAATCAATCTCAGGTGTGACATAAACCACACGTACAGCATGACCGAACTACCTATGAATACCCCTGCAGGGTAAGTCCTACAGAACGTGGCCGACCTCAGTGTCTCTGCCATGATCATCGGAATAATGGTACGACCCTCCCTGAGAGCTCTCACTGCCATAATAACGCTGATGTCCAACTCATCCATGTATCGTGGCATGTATACGTATGATAATACACACAGCAGCAATGCATCCACTCTGGCCAAATGCCACTGGTCCTCTGGTGTGGTGAAATCCCCAGAATATCGAGCATAGCTGTCCTCATAGTCAAATCTGTCAATTAGAAAATGCTGGGATATCACATGGCCGGATGTGATCTCATCCTGTATAACTCTCCGCCTCAGCCCGATGAGAGTCATAAACTGACGGCTCATGTCACCAATGGCCATATGCACGCAAGGTCTGTCAAGTGGCAGCATCGTCAAACGTGCATACTCCTCCAGAGTCGGAGTCAACTCCTGGGTCCCTAGCTGGAAAACCTGCCTCTCCGGTACCCAGTGCTCCAGCATGCCCTCTATAAATCCTACGGGAACCTAAAACATCAAAAGGGTCATGGTATGCTGCAACAACTGATCTACGGTCACCCTATCTAGGGGTGACATACTATCATACCAGTATCTCAAACAGGATGCCTCCAATAATGGTGGGGTGTGATCTATGCGACTGACTGTCAAAGAAGACATCTGTGTGGGCTGTATCATAATACCATCCAGTGGTCAATGCTGAATATATCTAAACATACATACATATGCATAACATGATACATGCATAACAGATAATAGATGGAAATATGATGCAGGGAATAGAAGATAGTACATACATTCCTAAATACATCATCATCTATATACATCATCTCTGTATAGCTAAAAATATAGGGAAATGGGACACAGACACCCTACTAGTAATAGAGGCTTATCAAAAGATATAGCGAGAATGGGGCACAGCCACCCAATATCTAACAAGAGGCCTATCAAAAGAAATAACAAGAATACACATCAGAAAAAGACAATGGTATCAATATCTACATCATCAATCCTGTCCACCTGATGTAACTCCTCCTGAGTCACTGGATCTCTGTTAACAGGGATGCCAGGCCTATACAAAGGAGGATCTGCGCTGGCAAAACCAAATGGGTCATCTGAGGGGCCAACTCCTACACTGGAAGGATCAAACGAATCTATCTCTGTCGGATCTCCGCCCAAATGCTGGATAAAGAAATGTGCCCGGTCCAGTCACTGGGTCAAGCTGTCAATCTGTGTAACATGAGTCAAATCTCAGACACAGGCTAGCCAATCCATCATCATCACGGATCCTGGAACCATATCCCCCATGAACTGAGTGGCACGAGTCTGGGCTCTAATGGTACGAGGGATTCACCAATGCTGGAATACATCCTGAGTGCAGGGACCCTCTGACAATGCAAAATTGTCAACACCCAACAATGGGATATCAATGACGGGTGACTGCGACACAGGCCAATAACGCCTGGCATGAGGTAAGATCGGTATACGGATCTCTCCTGTGGTGCTCCTAATAGCACGCTCTCCTAAATAGAGCTCCCATCCTCCATCTGTGAAGAGAGAAACCCTACAGGTGGAAATCACGTACTTGACATCAGTCGGGTACTCATCCTTAAATCTAATGGCCAACTGCTCCCCAGAATAGGGAATCCATGTGATGACATCAACTGTCAATAACTCCAACGGTAGGCAGCAATGAGTGAAACCCTCAGCTACAGGGACCTCCGCCAGTATAGAATGATGCCATTGTCGTCCGCGTGGATAGGTATCCAACCCTAATACGCTCACAGGACGTAAACATGGAAGCCTCTCATAGGCCCAAAATAGCCAACACAAAGGCAAACATCTGCTATCAGCTAACACTCTTAATCTATACATGGTAAATTACAAGAGAAATACTCACCAGCAGAAATGGGTAGAATCCTAACCAAGCCTTGGTCAAGCCCTGCGAGCGCATACGCATGCCCCTGAGGAAATAGGCAAAGGAGTAGGAACCCCAATCATACTCTCCAATACGGTCCACATGTCGCACGGAGCTGATCAAAGCGAACGACACCGTAGAAGAGTTATCTGCTATGAAGCAGCCCCTAATGATCATCAAGAACAATCGCCGAAGAATGTGATCCCTGACTCTGACATCAGTTGGTATGGGCTCACTCAATAGCCCACTCATAGCATCTACGCTCAAAGGACCCGTACAGACAGTCCTACCTTTGAGCGCCTCCGCCGGACCTCCTAATAAGGATCTAAAGGTAGTCGGGGTAATATCCACCGTGCAAGGCACTGGTGCCCCTTCAAACTCTATACCTATAATAAACTATCAATCCATCAGCGTCATCATCACCTCACAGTCCAGCAAATGGAGTGACTGAGTCTGGTGAAATCAGCGCTCAGACAATGCCCTGAGGTAACCCCAGGGACATCGACAGGGAAGGATGGAAAAGAACGCCCTGAATCCCCAGTCATGCGCAATCGCTCTATAGTCAGGATGCAGAGCCTGGTACATGGAGTGAATGTTGAACCAGTTCCCTCGAGGCTATGTAAAGTCGAGAACCTACATAAAATGCAGATCGACATCAAAATCATTTACTCCTCATCAATAGGAAAGAAGGAAGATTAAGATCTAACTTAATACCTCGTTAGCGTGCAGATACATAGAGGGATGTCGACTCAAATCACCCAGAAGCTCTGGGTTTATCACCTGAATACTTGGGAGGTCCCTACGGGGAACATGTGCAGTAGGAGCGGGGTTCGCAACCGGAACATCTTCCTCCTCATCCTCGACATCCGGCACATTAACCCAGACTGGACGTATCACTGCCTCCACCAAACGACGAGGCTGTCTAACAGAACGGGGTCGAGGCACTTCAGAAGCCCTCCTCCGTACACCAGAAGTGGTCCTGTGGGAACTACTCGGCTGATCCAGATCCATAATATCTGGACAACAAGTCTCCAAATCACCTCAGAAAGGGTGTGGTAATTTTGAAACCTGGAGCTTCCTTTTCAAAATGCATTTTATGACTACATGCATGCATGCATTACTTTAACATACATCTACAGTAGAGTTAAAAATGCATGACTACTCAATGCCTACATTTTAAAATTTTTTGCCATAGTTTCCTTTATAAATAGGACTATCCACATGCACATAGGCATGACTAGGTGACCATTCAGTAGCACACTTGCCCACAGTCATATACATACTATTTGCATTAAAAAAAATCAAAGTCATTAATCTATAAGGGTAGCTTAATTACCAGGATTACTTTGCAGTTTCACCTTTTGCTCATTTGTCCTCAAATAGGATAAGAAATAACAGAAAAAGGTGCCAATTTGACTGTTTCAAAAGTCAAATTTTTTCACATCATTACGTTCAGCATGGTTTAATACTAACATTTACTATGTTGAATATTTTTTTATCAAGTCATTTGAGCATGCATATTCACTACTATGTGTTTAGATGCATTTCATATGATAAGTCATTTTCCAGCAGATAAAAACTGGAAAAGAAGACATGCATACGTTACCAGGCCAGTGTAGAACACTTGTATGGTGACAGAATTTGTAGAAAGACGCCCGAACTCAGCAGATCTGAAGAAGAGCTCTTGGATTTCCTTCGCGGTGCAACTTGAAAATGACTTATGAAAGCAGCCTTGGCATTTATCCCCGGCGGAGGTATCACACATTTTCCGTTGATGCACATGTCAACGAAGGTCAAGCAGCCTTGGCATTTATCCCCGGTGGGGGTTACAACGCATGGTCGTCTGTCCAAAAATAGATCCCCGGTAGGGGTTACAACGTATTTTCCGTTGATACACATGTCAACGAAGGTCAAGCAACCTTGACGTCAGTTCAGCCGTTGGCAAGTAAACCCAACGAAGCATCGGAAGCTATCTGATGATTGCATCAGTTGATACACATCAACAAAGGTCAAGCATCCTTGTCATTAATCCCCGGCGGGGGTTACAACGTGTGGTCAGCCGTTGGTTCACACGTCAACGAAGGTCAGGCAGCCCTGATAACACATAGTGTTGGCAGTAAATCCAACAGAACATTGATATGTCCTGACAATACAAACCAAGAAGGATTAACATCATCGGGGAAGATCAATGATGGAATATGTTATACACATCCTCAAACAGACAAAGCTTTATCCCCATAGATCTCTTGTACACGAGAGGCACCTCTTTGGAATAAAGTTTGTATCAAGGATTCAGGACTTTGGTGATAACCCCAACGTCAACAATCCTAAAGATTCCTGTTAGTTGTGGATCACACGTCCATGATAGTTCATAAAGCTGCTTATTTATTGCCATCCCCGGTAGAAGCAACAGGGAGCCGACAATCATCCCCAGCATGTGGGAAAACAAAACATATGCATCATACATATGCATCATGCACTTACATCATGTTTCTCCACATAGCATCATGTTTATCTGGTTGCATTTTAAGTGTCTAGGATTCTTTATCCTATCCATGCAATTACATTGCATGAATATGATAAAGAGGGGCATCTATAGACACTCGAAATTTTCTGCACACCTGTTACTGACATTGCAGAAGGGTAGATTCGTCTTTCAGAGATAACCCTGGAAGACAGCTCATATCCAGTTCGGATACTACCGGAAGTTTAGTTTTAACCCCGAAACACACACCGGGAGTATCAGTTCCAACCTCAGAGATAACCCCGAGGCATGCAGTTCCAATACCGGAAATCCCACCGGAGAAGGACGATTCATCCCGGAGATAACCCCGAGATATTCAGTCTCAGTCCTGACACCGAGAATAGCAGCACTAACCTTGGAGATAACCCCAAGGAGTGTAGTTGCAGTTCCAAAAATAACCCCCGAAATGCTTGTTTTAAATGCATGCGATCAGCTTTAGAACACTCGGCACTCACACCGAGGCACTCAATACAAGACTCAGAAATAACACCGGGAAGACAGGCACACCTCAGAGATGATACAGAGGACCTTCAACACATGCAGCAGTCCAATCTCAGAGATAACCATGATCAACATCTGCTTTATCAGCCCAAGCCGAAGATAACCCTGGTGAGGGGCAAAGTCGTTATCTTGCCACTTTAACGCCATATCGCACCGTCTCAAACATTTTAGACATACATTTCTACACAACAATGTCCCACAAGAACCAAGGAAGTCCAATCCCGAGTGACTATTACGCAAGATAACAGATAGAATTTGAAGCTTGAAGACCGTAGGGCATGGTCCCATCTTCTTGACTTCGTACAACCTCTAATCCCATGTCATTGCGTAACTCTCAACAACGCCGGCCCGAAATAGGTCTTATACTGAAAGTAGTATGCACACAAGCCAATCATGTTTGATGATAAAGCATATACTTTGTAACAACCTTATTCATTTATTAATAAAATGTATTAATTTATTAAAGGCTTTTAATTATCTACATGATGTTGTTTTATAATATGTGATAAACCCATAGTTTTAAGCAATGCTTTTAGAATAATGATGATGATCATTTTAATGAGATCTAAATTCTTAGAAAGCTTAAAACTAAAATAGTTTCCAATCGTTGGATTACTAAATTGGGGATTAGTGAATCCGGATAGATTGGTACATACGTTGCTTGCTCATTAGATGAGGATGATTGATCTCATGATCATTTGTGTGGAGACACTAAAGTAAGTATGTAGGTGCTTATTAGAGAATAAGTTCACTGAACGTGGCTCGCTAAGGAATACCTAATGGAGTTTTACTTGCATATCAATAGGAATTCCTGTAGTAATAGTAGTACAAGTGATCCTTAGACTTGAGATCATCATAGTATCTTGTGTATGATGAGTTATACTTTGACTTATTTCTTAAGACCCTTAGGGTATATCAAAGGGTATGCTTGGGTATAATAAGTTGTATATGGAGATAATGTATGATCAATAAAGAATCTACCACTTCTAGTAAAAGAAGAGAAATGTCCTATGTGATTCGATAAATGACAATCCAGTAGTCCTTGGCCAAGACAGAATGCAATTAGAAAGGAGTTTCTAATTTGCATTATTTAGGGTTGTGCATTTAAGAGTCGAAATACATATAATTAAATAAAATAAGACTTGACAGTAATTCCATGTCTTATATTTAATTGGGACATTGTATGGTGGAAGGATTGAATTGTACGGTAACTATTTACTCAAAGGATATTTTATGATTAATGTTGAAATCTATATTATCTGGAAAGTCGTTGATCGCTAGGGAGGCTTATCCCTATTGTAGAATAAATATTATTTATTTAAATAAATTAATAGTTTAATTTATTTATTTAAATAAGATTAGAATTGTTCTAATTGATTTATTCACAACCGGTTTAATATGGAGAACCTAAAGGGTCACACCATAAAAGGAAGAATAATTATTTAAGAAGTTAATGGCATAATCGTAATAATATGTTAAATATATTTAATTTAATCTATGGTGATAGAATAAATTAAATAGCTTAATATTTATTATTTAATATTTTAGAAATATTAAATATAAATTAATAAGAGGAGTCTTATTAATATTATTACAATTATTATTATTTTAAATTCTAAAAGAGTTTAGGAATTAATTTAATATATGTACTCTCATTTATTCCTAATAGGATTAGGAGGGGAAATTAGTTAAATGAGTTTAATTAATTATCCCTAATAAGATTAGGGAGCCCATTTAATTAAAAGAGTTTAATTAAATAAATAATACCTTATTTTTAATAGGGTTACTTGATATCTTTATAAGAGGAGTCTAATATCAGATATCAAATATACGTTATTCCAATTGTTGGAGAGTACGCTCCTTTTCTATAGAGATAGAAAAACTAGGGTTTTGCCAAACACCCATCTTCTTGGATCTTTCTTTTTCCTTAGTGGATCAGCTCTAGAGGCCAAACACTTGGGTGGCTAACGTTGATCAAAGGAAAGAACCAAACTCGGTGGATTCAAGTTGGACGCGAAAAAGATTGGAGGTGAACTTGTACCTGAGGAAGCTCGGATCTTCAAGGGTATGATTCTTGTTCTTTCTTTTTCGTTTAATTAATAATTACACATAAAGGGTGATCCGGGTATGTGGTTTGTAAAATTTTAAACTCTGATTTTTCCACGTTTCCGCTATTTTGTGCAATTTGATTGCGTTCATGAATATTACAAACCTAACAGTGGCATCAGAGCCAAACCTTTATGCGAATTATTAATTATTTTAATTTAATATGTATATTGATATGTATTTAGAACAAATTTATTTGGGCATAATTTTGTTATATAAAATTTATTTAAAAAGGGAAAAGGAAATACCGTAAACTTATTGGCGAAACTAGAATCACAGTAAAAAATCATTTTGTGAGGATGGTGGCCACGCACCTTATATGATTCATGTACCTGCAGTAGGATTTAGTGATTCACGAATTTATTATTTTTTTATGCCACATCGTACGGTACTGTGATCTATATATTATATATTATATATATGATATATGATATATATATATATATATATATATATATATATATATATATATATATATATATATATATTTGGTTATTTTATAATATTATATATATATATATATATATTATATATTATTCTCAATAATTTTATAATTAAAATAAAAAAGTTTATTTTAATATTAAAATATAAAGTTTATTTTAATTTTAAAATTAAATTTTATGCTAACTAATTAGAGTTGAAATTGGATTCCATGATAACTAATTGGAGTTAAAATTGGATTCCATGTTTCCTTAAATAAATGAGCTTATTTAGATATGAAATAAGATTTCATATTATTCAAAATAAAAGAATTTATTTGTGAACAGGAAAGAGAATCATAATTTCCTTAAATAAAGGAGTTTATTTAGATATGGAATAAGATTTCATATTATTCAAAATAAAGGAGTTTATTTGTGAATAGGAAAGAGAATTCGTGTTTCCTTTAATAAAAGTTTTTTTTTAACTTGGAATTGGAATCCATAATTAATTAAAATAAAGGAGTTTATTTTGATTAAAGAGTTTGATTAAAATAAAATAGTTTATTTTATTCAAAATTGGATAAATTAAAATAAAAGAGGTTTATTTTGATTTAAATTTGAATTAAAATAAAAGAGTTTATTTTGATTCAAAATTAGATTTTATATTAATTAAATTTGCCCATTAAATGATATCAATATATATACATATATATATATATATATATATATATATATATATATATATATATATATATTGAATGTTTATTATTCATGAGATGATTGTTATTTATTGATGCATATGGTGATGTGTATGATAATAAATGAGATTGATTATAGACTATTGACCAATGTGATTGGATTTTATTTTAGTTGGATGCATGAATGTATGGATTTTATTAAATGGGGTCTGAGTACCTCGTCTTCTCCAATTTTTCTTAATGTAAATTCTATCTCCCTCCTATGTACTTCCCCTTGACTGTTGATTAAGGTTTCTATTTATTTTAAATAGTTATGTAATAGGAATAATTAGAATTAATTTTGAAGAATTGGAGATGAAGGAATAAGGAGCGCTTGAAGACCCATTTGTAATGAAGCCCCGAGTTTAAATATAATAGTTATATTTAAATAATTCTTGCACCCCTAGGGTTTGACCTTTTGGTTCACTTGGTGGCTCTAGTGAACCAAACTAGAATAAAAGTCCATAATCAATCCAGTTAGAATATAGTATTCTATATGTGCATGTTTATACTATATATATTATATATTATGCAAACATGCTTCGCATGTTAATTAATATAACGCGTATTATATATATATATATATATATATATATATATATATATATATATGTGTGTGTGTGTGTGTGTGTGTGTGCATGCGTGCTAAATAAGATGAGACAAATTAATTAATAACAAACCCCTCAAATTTTTATATTAAGTCCTAAGCGTTCAAAGATATTTGGAATATCGAACATCGCCTTCTAGCATGATAAAATAATAGAGTATCAATTAATTATTATAAGTTTGTTGTGTCACCACAAGGCTTATCTTAATTCTTTGAGATGTTAATTTTGTCACATTTGATGCTTATAAAAAAAATTGAACAATATTATTTTGTTGTGTCACCACAAGGACAATATTTTTCTTTTTTGAATATATAGAGTGCTAGGTTGGACTTAACTTGGATCATTTTAGTTCGGATGTGCACACACTTGACCATTATGATCTAAGAGGCAAAATACAAGGAGTTGCATAGTTGATGTAATTGGCAAGAGTTGTCTATCTATTTATTTATATATAGTTTGTTGTGTCACCACAAGGCTATATACATTTGAAATGGGATCCTTATTCTCACTAGCAAATCTTTAATTAGATTTTGCCGAACTATATAGGTGAGGGTAATATAGTTTGATAAAAATAGTGGGAGATACCAATTTAAAACAAGACCTAAATTATTTTGGTAATTAATAAAAGAATGTATGCTAAAATGTTGTTAATTACAATTTCATTTACAGAATTTTACAATGTCTAAATTACTATCACTGTGAAGCATATTAGATGCTATTTAATCGGATCGAATTAAACAGATTGGTTAAGAAATTTGAGAATAGTTCTCATGGCTGAAAAAGTTATCTTATGTCCTTAATACGCCTAACCCTGTAATGGTTGCAGATAATGCCTCTGAGGAAGAGATTGTTGCTTTTAGAAAGTGGCAAGATGATGCACAGTTGGCTCAATGCATCATGATCGTATCCATGAGTAACAAGCTTCAGCATCAGCCTGAAACTATGGAAACTCCTACTATATTCCTGCACATCAAGTAGTTGATGGTGAAGAAAGTAGGACCGATAGATATCAGATATCTAAGGAGCTCTTCCGATCTAGAATGACCGATGATACTATAGTACAGATAAAAGTCTTTAACATTATCAATTTGATTGATCAATTAAGACAACAGGTTTTGTCATGGATGGAGAGTTGAGCCAATATTTGATCTTGCACTCACTCCCGGACTCCTTTCATAATTGTTGTGAATTTTTTATATGAACAAGCTAGATATCAGCCTTGCTGATTTGCTTAACATGTTAAAAAATGTTGAGAGTCACTTTCCAACCAAGAAAGACCATGTCTTACTGGTAGGGGCCAAATGATCTTCTGAAAAGAAGAACGATTCAAAGAAGGTAAATAGAAAGGGCAAAAACAAAGGTTAATAAGAACAAAACTGATACGGATGGCAAAGGAGTTTGCTTCCACTGCAATAAGCCTGGTCACTGGAAAGAAACTGCAAGAAGCATTTTGCATAGGCTAAATAGAAAAAGCTTAGTGAAGCTTCGGTTACAAATATAGTTTTGTTCATAAATGAAATAAATTTTTCTTTAAGTCAAGGTTCTACTTGGGTATTGGATACCGACTTTGGTTATCATAAATATAGATTTATGAAGGGACCAAGCAGAAGTACAAAGCTAAACAAATATAAGTAATCCTATGTGTAGGAAATAAAACAAAGGTTGCCACATTAGTCATATAAACTTATAGTTTAGCAGTGCCTACGGGCAAATCTATTAAGTCAATAAGTTGTTATTGTATTCTAGTTCTTGTTAGAAACATTATTTCTATTTTATTGTTGGACAATGAAATCTTTGGTATTATATTTAATAACAATTGTTGTTCTATTTATAATAATAATATTTCGTATAGAACTGGAATATTAATTAATGAATTTTGTGTACTTGACTTACATGAAAAATAATTTTGCATATTGAAAAAATTAGTATAAGAAAAGGAGATGATCATTCAAAGAGTTGAATGTTTGTATTTGATGAAATACAATTGTGAATTGTTTGAAAGGTTCGAAAAATTCAGAAGTGAAACAAATTGGTAAAGTATTAAGATTCGTTGATTAGATCAAGCAATAAATACTTGTACAATAAGTTTTTAGATCATCTCAAATGGTTTTCTCACAATGGACGCCTCCTGATACGCAATAATTGATTGATGTATCTGAAAGAAAAAATCGTACCATGTTGGACATGGTGCGGTCCATAATGATTTTACCTACATTCCAGTATCCTTCTGGGGTCATGCCCTAGAAATGGCTGCATATCTATGAAAAGGTAACCTCAAAATCTGGCCCCAAGACTCCATAAAAGTTATGGACAGGGAGGATTCTTAATCTTAAGTATGTTAAGATAAGGGTTTGTCCAACTTATATGAAAAGGTTTCAAAGGATAAGCTTGGGATAAAATTTGACAAGTACAGATTTGTGGGACATCCTAAAATAAGTTTAGGGTATATGTTCTATAATCCTACTTAGCAAAAGGTGTTTGTTGCGAAACATGCTACCTTCTAAGATAAAGGTGTTTATCATTGAAGGGGCTAATGGGAGGATAATAGATCTTGAAGAGTTCAAGAACCACAAATCACTATAAGTCAAATAAGAGGAACCTGTAGATAGACCTATTGTACTACAATCGAATCATAAATCTATAATAGTACCGAAGATACCTAGGAGGTATGGATTCATCATAGATGTTGATGATGAGGTACACATCATAGAAGATGATGATCCAGTTATATACGATGAGGTAAGAGTTGTAGACACTCAGAGAAATGGATTGAAGCAACCTTCTCAAATATGGAACATTCGTTTTGATGAAACAATCAAAAAGGTTTGATTTTATCAAAAACAAGAATGAACCTAGTGTGTATAAAAGGGTCAGTGGGAGCGTCGTGACATTTCTAGTATTATATGTTGATATACTACGGATAAAGAATGACATACCAATGCTACAATCAGTAAAGATAAAGTTATCTAAACATTCCTCCATGAATGATTTAGGAAAAGTATCAAAATTGGGGATACAAATCTATATAGATAGATTTAAGAGGATGCTCGGCTTAACCCAAGGAACGTACATTCATTTGATGCTAAAGTCATTTAGCATGGCAAACTCCAAGAGATATCTCATGTTGATGAGACATGGAGTGTATCTCTCTTAATAGTCCCCAAAGACTCCAAAAGAGAGATCGCATGAGTAATTATCATGTATATAATGAAATATACGAGACGTGATGTTGATCAGTCATAGTATGGAGAAGTTCACTGTGAGACAGTGAAAAACATCTTAAAGTACTTAACTGGCACTAAGGATGTGATCAGATTTATGGTGAGTATGAATTAAAACTAGAGGGCTTAACAGACTCAAGTTTTTCAGACAGAGCAAGACGACAGAAAATTTACTTTAAGGTAAAGGGTTACCTTGAACAGTGGTGCAGTGAATTGGAAAGGTTTCAAACAGCAAAGAATTGCTAGTTTAGTGATAAAGACAAAGTATGTAGTTGTAAATGAAGCTACAAGTTGATTGTTTGGATGAAAAGTTCATTACAGAACTAGGAATAGTTCCTAAGTCTTATCTTGGATCTAAACATGTGTTGTGGCACTTTCATTTGATTACAGAATCATTAAAAGATGGAAAATCACTATAGAGATAGTGGACTCTCAAGAACAATATTACATATCCATTTACTGAAGCTTATCCAACAGCAGGATAATCGTCACTTAGAGAAGAAGAGTATGAGATACCATGACGATTGGCTTTAGTGCAAGTGGGAGATTGAAAGTAGTATGCACACAAGCCAATCATGTTTGATGATAAAGCATATACTTTATAACAATCTTATTCATTTATTAATAAAATGTATTAATTTATTAAAGGCTTTTAATTATCTACATGATGTTGTTTTATAATATGTGATAAACCTATAGTTTTAAGCAATGCTTTTAGAATAATGATGATGATCATTCTAATGAGGTCTAAATTCTTAGAAAGCTTAAAACTAAAATAGTTCTCAATCGTTGGATTACTAAATTGGGGATTAGTGAATCCGGATAGATTGGTACATGTAAGACCCCAACTTTTATAAGTAAAGATGAATTTTTTATAAATATCATTTTTGAATATTATGGAGTTAATTTGATATAATGTTATAGTTGTGGGTAATATTTATAAATTTTGCAAAGTACGCAAGTTGTTATATAATATTCGATTGGTCGGGGAATATTCGTTTTAACAGGGAATATTTGTACAACGGCACAATCATTGATGGACTCCACAACGGAATTATTGTCGGATTGAGAAAACGACAAAAATATTTTATTATAAATAACGGCGGAAGTTTTACCATTGATACTGTTGAACTACTCGGTAGTAAAAGTACAGTAATACGTGTGGTTGCATAGTAGCACACGGTATTGATTATTAATGCTTATGTGAGAAGTCACTCAGTTGATTCAATTATTGTCAGTTAATAATATGAATTATTTAGCGATAATGATGTTTTGTTTTATTCGTATTATTAACGTAATAAAACAGAAACATCTTTTTATATAAAACAGAATACTTTATTAAAGTTATTCTATAAATAGAATATATTATATTTTATTTAAAAGATTTTTCTTTAAATATGGACCGTCAGATTAAAGTAATCGATCTGGACCGTTCATGGATTAGTTACTATGCATTCTATTTTTCTATAAATAGCAGCTCATTCCTTCATTATTTCTTACGAATTCACTGAACTCTAGAGAGAGAAACTATAGAGAGAGAGAAGAAGAGTATTCTGCTACTTAACTACTTTCTTATTTCAGCTCTTCTTTAAAACGGTAAGGGGTGTTATTCTTTCTTATTCATGAAGAGAACTTTTGTTATTCCATTTCTTATTATTCTGTTGGAATAACCTGTATACGCAGTCTACCCTATACTTGGTGACATTCTTCTATTATTCTGTTGGAACATCCTGTCTGTGTGTTTTACACCGGACCTGGTTCCGTTTTTATTATTATTCTGTTGGAACATCATGTCTGTGTGTTTTACACCGGACCTGGTTCCGTCTTGTTATTATTCTGTTGGAACATCCTGTCTGTGTGTTTTACACCGGACCTGGTTCCATTATTTATTATTCTGTCGAAATATCCTGTCTATGCGTTTACGCCGGACCTGGTTCCATTATTTATTATTCTGTTGGAATAACCTGTCTGTGCGGTCTATCGCATGCATGGTGATTTCTTTTGTTATTCCATTCTTTATTATACTCAGTTGGTTAAGTTTTGACTTCTATACTCAATGAAATTTGTGGAATATCCTTGATAATTGCGTTTCATCCAGTATCTTTTTATGAAAATATTCTTCTAAGCATTCTTGAATTTTACTCCACAAAGCAGTATCATGTTGACAATTTGGACGTTGTTAAATCTTGGATAAATTAATTCTTGAACTTGTTTTATTGAATTCTTATATCATTGTCATCATCCTCATGTTTATAAAATGTTAAAAGTCATCTGTGGCCTGTAGTGCATAGATGGACTTGGTATGATTATGACCAGGGATTATTCGGTATAATCAAGACCGTAATGTTACAAATGATGTGGTAAAAGTCCTCATTGGCCCGTAGTGCGTTGATGGACAGTTGTTGGCATGATCATGACCATTAATGAATACACGAATATCCTTGGCCGTAGTGCAGGGGTGATTCGATGATGTGGATTATTTTATTAAGCTGAGTCCCAGCGATCACAGTGTTGAAAAACCTTTTAAATCATAAAAGATAGTAGCGTTTATTTTCTACTTGACTCTTTTAATGGATTGCTTGTTCCGCTACAGTTAAACTTGATGTCGATTATATTTTATCAGTTTAACATTGTTGAAGGCTAATGATAATTTATTCTGCATTATCTTAGTCATAATATTTCTTACTGGGCTAGTTGAGCTCACCCTTTCTTTCACTGTTCTCTTCAGGAAATGAGAACGTAGCTGGGGCAAGTCGGGGAACGGAGTGATGGTCCGAATGATAGTATTAGTTAGTAGTCCTCACTATTCTATGTAATGGTGTGTTAATAAATGTAATGAGGACTCCTTTTGAGTATGAATACTCTCTAGAAGATAATATTTGTATTCAAACTCACAGTTTATATTTTGTCGTATTGTACACGACAGTTGTATTAGTAAGTTGTATTTGTATTCTGTACTATGTATCTGACGACCCAAGATAGGTTATGTATACCTAATTTTGGGGGCGTCATAGTTGGTATCAAAGCTTAGGGATATGATCCCTGGCTAAGATGTGAGAATAGAACTAGGAGGGGAGAGACGGGAAATTCCTTCGCTAGTATGACCTACCTAAGTTTATTTGCATGGTATTTAATTGGTCAGTCATAATATAAGGATAATATATGACATATCAATTAACTTTTATTTTGTGGCAGTATCTGAAAGTGGTATCTGAGAATGTTGAGAATAGCAATGGAGCACAGGCGACTGTTGATTCACCACATATCAATAATCAGGATAATGTGCATCAGGAAGGTGACAATCCTCATGCAAACAACAACACTGACCAGATGATGAATGATGGAATGTTCAGAAACTTTATGCAGTTCATGCAACAGCAGGCGAGAGCGGCTCCTGTCCAAAATATAGGTGGAAACACTGAAAACTCTCGGACGGTCACCGCTAAACAGTTCAAGGAGCTGGGACCACCAGAGTTTAAGGGAGAGCCAAAACCACTTATAGCGGAAACATGGATAAAGCAGATTACCAAGATATTTGATGTCTTGGGATGCTCCAAGGAGCAAAAGGTTCCCTTTGTCGCCTTTATGTTGCGAGGAGAGGCAGATTACTGGTGGAAATCGATTAAGCGTACTCAACCTGCCGCACTGAAGATGTCTTGGGAGAAGTTCCAAGAGCTGTTCAATGACAAATACTTTCCCGAAAGTGTTCGTCACATGAAGGAGGTGGAGTTCATCAAATTGGAGCAGAATAATATGACCGTGTCGCAGTATGAGGCTAAATTTGCTGAGTTGTCCGGGTTTGCGTCCCACTTGGTGGATAATGAAGAGCGAATGACGCGAATATTTTTACGAGGTTTGAAACTTGAGATACGTCAACATCTTATTTCTCATAAACTGTGTTTGTATTCAGATGTTGTGAATAGGGCTCAGTTAGTGGAGCGCGATAATGAGTCAACACAACCAAAAGAGAGCAGTCGGGAAAATGATAATACCAGTGAGAGCAGTCATCGAAGCGGTGACAACAAGCGTGGAGGGAATCAACATGCCAGAAATGGTAACCACTTTGGTGGTAATCAGGGCCAAAACAATAAGAATGGTCATTTTAAGAAGAGGAGATTCAACAATGATGGAAAGACGTCAGCACCAGCACCCGTTGTTAAGGAAGGAGAACGACCACCTATCATATGTTTCAAATGCGGAGGGGAGGGGCACATCAGTCCAAACTGCGCGATGCCGTCTAAAGCATGTTATAATTGTGGAAGAGAAGGTCATTTAGCTCGATTTTGTCGTTTACCAAAAACAAGTTCAGCCAAGATGGAGACACCAAAGGCCGTCCCAGAAAAGTCAAAACTGGTAGTGCAAGGGAGAGCGTTTGTTGTGACCTCCCAGAAAGCAAGGAACCCGAATGAGGTCATCACGGGTAAGCTTATCATAAACTCTAACGAAGTCTATACTTTATTTGATACCGGTTCTACCCATTCTTTTATTTCTCCTACTTGCGCTCATCGATTAAATTTGACTCCGGAGAAATTAGACTTTGATTTATCTGTTGAAACTCCATTGGGAGAAACCTTCATTACATCCACGGTTTATAAGTCTTGTTTGGTTCAAGTTGGTACCCACACATTACCTGTCGATCTGATTTCATTAAAAATACTTGCATTTGACGTGATTCTAGGGATTGATTGGTTAACTACTCATCATGCAAAAATTGATTATTTTCGTAAGGTTGTTAGCTTTCATATTCCTAATCGACCTATTATTCGAATTCAAGCAACCAAACCATTAAAATCAATCGCTGTCATCTCAAGCCATAAAGCTATTCGTTTATTGAAAAATGGATGTCAAGCTTTCTTAGCTCATGTCACGGATCTAAACAAAAATACATCAGTTTTGAATGATATTTCTATTGTTAATAAATTCCCTGACGTATTCCCTGAAGAACTTCCTGGCCTACCCCCAGAGCGTGAAATTGAATTTTGTATCGACCTTGAACCCGGTACAAAACCCATTTCCAAAGCCCCATATTGAATGGCTCCTATTGAACTTCAGGAGTTAAAGATCCAACTGCAGGAATTCTTAGACATTGGCTTTATTCGTCCTAGTACTTCTCCTTGGGGTGCTCCTGTGCTATTCGTGAATAAGAAAGATGGAAGTATGTGACTTTGTATTGATTATCGGGAGTTGAATCATGTCACCATCAAAAATAGGTACCCATTGCCACGTATTGATGACCTGTTTGACCAGTTGCAAGGAGCACAATTCTATTCAAAGATCGATCTTCGTTCTGGATATCATCAGCTAAAGGTTAGAACTGAGGATATTCCAAAGACGGCTTTTAGAACTCGGTACGGGCATTATGAATTCCTAGTCATGTCCTTTGAATTGACTAATGCTCCTGCTGCCTTCATGGATATGATGAACCGGGTATTCAAGGAATATTTGGATCACTTTGTGGTCGTCTTTATTGATGACATCCTTATTTATTCCAAAAGTCGTGAAGATCATGAGCAACACTTGAGGCTGGTACTCCAAAAGCTTCGTGAATACAAGCTTTATGCCAAGTTGAAGAAATACGAGTTCTGGCTGGAGGAGGTAGCATTCCTTAGGCACGTAGTATCAAGTCGTGGAATATCGGTTGACCCGACAAAGATTGAAGCTATTCAAAGCTGGGAGCAACCTAAATCAGTGACCGAAGTACGTAGCTTTCTTGGTTTGGCTGGTTATTATCGGAGATTCGTGGAAGGATTTTCTCGAATCGCTACTCCATTAACTCAGCTGACTCGGAAAGATACAATGTTCGGTTGGAGCCAAGAATGTGAGCAGAGTTTTCAAGAACTCAAGAGGAGACTCATTTCAGCACCTGTTCTAACAATACCATCTGGCTCGGAGGGATTTGTCATCTACAGTGATGCTTCGAGCAAAGGGTTGGGATGCGTTCTCATGCAACATGGAAAAGTCATAGCCTATGCATCAAGACAACTCAAGGAATATGAGAGGAATTATCCTACTCATGATCTAGAGTTGGCAGCTATTTTCTTTGCACTTAAAATTTGGAGGCATTACTTGTATGGGGAGAAGGTGGAGATCTTTACGGATCATAAAAGCCTCAAATATTTCTTCACTCAAAAGGAACTCAACATGCGACAACGATGTTGGCTTGAACTGTTGAAAGATTATGATCATACCATTCAATACCATCCTGGAAAAGCGAACGTGGTAGCTGACGCATTGAGTAGAAGATCATATGGAAGTACGAGTGCGATATTGTCAACACAAAGGCCCATTTTGTGTGATTTACAAAGGATGGAGATAGAGTTAAAGACTCCAGGGACCCATGTGATGATGGCGAATATACGAGTAGAACCGACTTTAATCGATAAAGTTAAAGCTGCTCAAGCTACAGACCTGGAGCTGATGCGTATGAGGAAAAAAGTGCAAGAAGGTGCTATGCCGGAAGCAAGAATCGATGAAGAAGGAATACTTCGAGTCAACTCCAGACTTTGTGTTCCTAACAACCCTGATTTAAAGTATGAAATCATGATGGAGGCGCACAACACACCGTTTGCAATCCATCCTGGAAGTACCAAAATGTATCATGATCTTCGTTATACATTTTGGTGGAGCAATATGAAGAGAGAGATAGCGTTGTTTATCTCAAGGTGTCTAACTTGTCAACGAGTCAAAGCGGAGCATCAAGTACCAAAAGGTCCATTGCAACCACTTGGAATTCCAGAATGGAAGTGGGAGCACATTACCATGGATTTCGTTACCAGTCTTCCTAAGGTTTCTCAATGTATAGATGCGATTTGGGTCATTGTTGATAGATTGACCAAGTCTGCTCATTTCTTACCGATACGAGAAACTTATACACTTGAACGTCTTGCTCGTATGTACATAAACGAGATTGTAAGACTGCATGGTATGCCAGTATCCATAGTTTCTGATCGAGACCCCAGATTCACTTCACGATTTTGGGTTAGTTTACAAAAAGCTATGGGCACGAATTTACGATTTAGTTCAGCATATCATCCTCAGACGGATGGACAATCAGAGAGGACTATTCAAACTCTTGAAGATCTATTAAGACTCTGTGTCTTTGACTTCAAGGGAAGTTGGGACAAGTTCTTACCATTGGTGGAATTTTCCTACAACAACAGTTATCAAGCAAGTATTGGCATGGCTCCATTCGAAGCATTGTATGGAAGAAAATGTCGTTCTCCAGTATGCTGGGATGAGGTAGGTGAAGCAACGTTTTTGGGACCGGAGTTGGTACGTATGACTACAGAAAAGATTCAAACGATTCGACAACGTATAAAAACCTCACAAGATCGACAAAAGAGTTATGCTGATCTTCATCGAAAGGACGTAGAATTTGATGTAGGAGATCATGTGTCCTTACGTGTTGCTCCATGGAAAGGAGTTACGAGATTTGGAAAGAGAAAAAAGCTCAATCCTCGATTCATTGGTCCATTTTTAATCCTCGATCGAGTAGGAACTGTGGCTTATAGACTCGCTTTACCGCCAAGTATGTCTCGTGTTCATAACGTTTTTCACATATCCATGTTACGCAAATATGTGGAAGACCCGAACCATATTATTGAGTTAGAACCGGACGAAATAGCGGAGGATTTGACGTATGAAGAAGTTCCTGTTTAAATCTTGGATAAGAAGGAACATATTCTACGCTCCAAGGTTATACCTCAAGTCAAAGTTTTGTGGAGAAACTAGGATGTTGAGGAAATGACTTGGGAGTTAGAATCTGAAATGAAATCAAGGTATCCTTATCTCTTCGACATACCAGGTACGTACCCTAATTTCGAGGGCGAAATTTCATAAGAATGGGAGGTTGTAAGACCCCAACTTTTATAAATAAAGATAAATTTTCTATAAATATCATTTTTGAATATTATGGAGTTAATTTGATATAATGTTATAGTTGTGGGTAATATTTATAAATTTTGCAAAGTACGCAAGTTGTTATATAATATTCGATTGGTCGGGAAATATTCGTTTTAATAGGGAATATTCGTACAACGGCACAATCATTGGTGGACCCCACAACAGAATTATTGTCGGATTGAGAAAACGACAAAAATATTTTATTAAAAATAACGGCGGAAGTTTTACCATTGTTACTGTTGAACTACTCGGTAGTAAAAGTACAGTAATACGTGTGGCTGCATAGTAGCACACGGTATTGATTATTAATGCTTATGTGAGAAGTCACTCAGTTTGATTCAATTATTGTCAGTTAATAATATGAATTATTTAGCGATAATGACGTTTTGTTTTATTCGTATTATTAACGTAATAAAACATAAACATCTTTTTATATAAAACAGAATACTTTATTAAAGTTATTCTATAAATAGAATATATTATATTTTATCTAAAAGATTTTTCTTTAAATATGGACCGTCAGATTAAAGTAATCGATCTGGACCGTTCATGGATTAGTTACTATGCATTCTATTTTTCTATAAATAGCAGCTCATTCCTTCATTATTTCTTACGAATTCACTGAACTCTAGAGAGAGAAACTATAGAGAGAAACTATAGAGAGAGAGAGAAGAAGAGTATTCTGCTACTTAACTACTTTCTTATTTCAGCTCTTCTTTAAAACGGTAAGGGGTGTTATTCTTTCTTATTCATGAAGAGAACTTTTGTTATTCCATTTCTTATTATTCTGTTGGAATAACCTGTATACGCGGTCTACCCTATACTTGGTGACATTCTTCTATTATTCTGTTGGAACATCCTGTCTGTGTGTTTTACACCGGACCTGGTTCCGTTTTTATTATTATTCTGTTGGAACATCCTGTCTGTGTGTTTTACACCGGACCTGGTTCCGTCTTGTTATTATTCTGTTGGAACATCCTGTCTGTGTGTTTTACACCGGACCTGGTTCCATTATTTATTATTCTGTCGAAATATCCTGTCTGTGCGTTTACGCCGGACCTGGTTCCATTATTTATTATTCTGTTGGAATAACCTGTCTGTGCGGTCTATCGCATGCATGGTGATTTCTTTTGTTATTCCATTCTTTATTATACTCAGTTGGTTAAGTTTTGACTTCTATACTCAATGAAATTTGTGGAATATCCTTGATAATTGCGTTTCATCCAGTATCTTTTTATGAAAATATTCTTCTAAGCATTCTTGAATTTTACTCCACAAAGCAGTATCATGTTGACAATTTGGACGTTGTTAATTCTTGGATAAATTAATTCTTGAACTTGTTTTATTGAATTCTTATATCATTGTCATCATCCTCATGTTTATAAAATGTTAAAAGTCATCTGTGGCCTGTAGTGCATAGATGGACTTGGTATGATTATGACCAGGGATTATTCGGTATAATCATGACCGTAATGTTACAAATGATGTGGTAAAAGTCCTCATTGGCCCGTAGTGCATTGATGGACAGTTGTTGGCATGATCATGACCATTAATGAATACACGAATATCCTTGGCCGTAGTGCAGGGGTGATTCGATGATGTGGATTATTTTATTAAGCTGAGTCCCAGCGATCACAGTGTTGAAAAACCTTTTAAATCATAAAAGATAGTAGAGTTTATTTTCTACTTGACTCTTTTAATGGATTGCTTGTTCCGCTACAGTTAAACTTGATGTCTATTATATTTTATCAGTTTAACATTGTTGAAGGCTAATGATAATTTATTCTGCATTATCTTAGTCATAATATTTCTTACTGGGCTAGTTGAGCTCACCCTTTCTTTCACTGTTCTCTTCAGGAAATGAGAACGTAGCTGGGGCAAGTCGGGGAACGGAGTGATGGTCCGAATGATAGTATTAGTTAGTAGTCCTCACTATTCTATGTAATGGTGTGTTAATAAATGTAATGAGGACTCCTTTTGAGTATGAATACTCTCTAGAAGATAATATTTGTATTCAAACTCACAGTTTATGTTTTGTCGTATTGTACACGACAGTTGTATTAGTAAGTTGTATTTGTATTCTGTACTATGTATCTGACGACCCAAGATAGGTTATGTATACCTAATTTTGGGGGCGTCATAGTTGGTATCAAAGCTTAGGGATATGATGTAAGACCCCGAATTTTATGAAATAAAAGTATTCAATTTTTCTTATAATTACTATTCAGTAAATGGTTAAATTGATAAAAGTTTAAAGTTATGAGTGAAATATAATTTTTTTTCAAAATAAGCAAGTGGTTATAAAATAATCATTGTTGTCGGGGAATATTCGTTTGGTCGTGGAATATTCTTTCTGTCGGGGAATATTCGTACGACGGCGCAGCTATTTGTGGGCCCCATAACGAATAACTGTCGGGTGAAGAAAATGACAAATTTGAGTTTTTACAAATAACGGCGTAGTTGTTACCGTTAACACTGTTGGAATACCCGGTGGTTAAAATACAGTAATACGCGTTATTGCACAGTAGCACACGGTATTGCATAGTATTTTTGAAATTATTGATTCTTACGTAAGAAGGCACTACTCAATAATTGTTACAGTAATTACTGTTCAATATTTTATTTTATTGATTCAATAATTGTTGCGTTGATATTTTATATTATTGTTGTTTCAATAATTGTTGCTGCACAGTATTTTCTATTATCAGATCAATAATTCATATTATTTGAATAATATTATTAGATAACATTATTGGCAATGTCTAGAAAGTTCTGTCTAAGGAGAGGTTTGGTCATCTAATTGCGCGCCAGTAAGGAGAAATCCTTATTGGAAAGCCCCCTCTTTCCTGGGAACGGCCTGGTTGTCATAAATGTGATTCTGTAATATTATTTGTGAATAATTAATTATTGATTCATATGATAAGAAAATATTTATTTTATGTGGATATAAATGAGGGATATATTTTTGTGGTTAAAAAATGAAGGAGTTAATGTTGAGATTTTTATCCGTATTTTTGTCGGAATGGAGGTATTAAAAATCAGGGTTTTTGAGATATTTTGCGGGGGTTATAATTTTTAATCCGACCGTTGGATCGTGGTAATTTTTGGATATGTTATACATATATAAGTTGAGTATATGCCCACAAATTTTGAACCGTTAAAAATGAACGTATGATTTATTATGAATTTTACGAGATGACTGGTTCAGAAATTGTTGAATTTTCGGAGTTTATCATTTTGGTGGAAAATTCTAGAATTGGTGGGCCCCACTTGTGGTTGGTGAAGAAATGTGCTGAATTATATTTCAAATGTGGTGGGTGGGAATAGTAGCAGGTAAAGCCATCAGGTTGCAGGTCAAACCTACCAAAATTTTCCTATAAATAGAGGGCTAAGTTAGAATTGAAAATCACACCAGAAACATAAGCTTTCTCTCTTTCTCTCTCTATATTATGAAGCATATTTTGTGAGTTTTTAGATACTTGGTGAGTTGCTATTCATCAGTGCAAGTTTCCTTCAGCATCATATCCGATATCCAGTCAGAAGTACTGCTCTTTTGAGGTAAGGGATTGTAAGGGATTGTAAGGGATATTAAGGGATTTTAAGGGTTGTTATGATTTTCAGTTTCGTAATTTTTCTGATCTTCAAAAATTCTGGAAAAATTTGAAATGATATTTTGATGAGTTTTCTTGATTGTGTCCAAAAATGGTGATTTTTGGATGTATAGATTGAGAGTTATGAATTTTATGAGAAAAGACTATTTTAAAAGTAACAGCTTATAATTCCTTGTGGTTAACTCCAAAATTGATGAAATTTTTATTGGGAGTACATGTATATGATAGAAGTATACTCTGTAAATTTCAGAATTTTTGGACAAAAGTATAATTTTTGATAAATGTCTAAATATTCGGCTGTTTTGGCCATATGAAAAATAGTAAATGACTTTTAAAAATTCTGAGAAAAATATATGTTCACTATGGGACTATATTATGCTAAATCTCAGAAAAGAAATATTTTTGGAACTGATTTGGTATTTTTCATGAAAATGGTCTAGTTATGAGTAAATGAATTAAATATGTTTTGTGAAGAAAGAAAATTGGAAAATAGGATTTTATGGCTTGAGAATCCTATATGAGGTATATGCAGATTTTTGATGAGGGTTTTGGTTATTGATGATGAAATTGTAAGAGTTGGCATTTTATGATGATTAAATGCATTAATTAGTAAAGTGTAAACAATTAAAATAAATTGTTTATAAATTTAAGTAATGTTATTCTTTCAATATCATTATACCGAAATATTGGTATGAATTTTATTGTAGAATTTCTATCTTTTGTGTCGGGGTTACTATTCATGAGTTACGAATATTACTCTTGAGATTAAAACTATATGTTGATCATATTATTTTTATCATCATATATAACATTTTTATAACCCTGATGTTGAAATTTCTCTTTCACTTGAGTGTAAAGATGGGTAGATTTTGGTATGATCATGACTAGGGTTCTCTTTGGCCTGTAGTGCAAAGTTGAATTGTGACTGGTATGATCATGACCATTGAATTTATAATTGAATATCTTTAGCTTAAGTGCAAAGGTGAATTGATCAACATGGTTATAATTATTGTTTATATAAATTCTGAAATGATTATATATTTCTTTGAGATATTAATATATTTGGCCTGTAGTGCAAATATGAAATGTTGATGAATATCTTTGGCCTGTAGTGCAAAGATGAATTGTTGATGAATATCTTTGGCCCGTAGTGCAAAGATGACATGTTGTTGAATATCTTTGGCCAGTAGTGCAAAGATGAACAGATGTTGAGATAAACATGACCAACTGGTGATACAAATGAATATCTTTGGCCGTAGTGCAAAGATGAAGTTATTAGTATGATTATGAACAGGAAATGTGATTTGGTATAACCATGATCTTTGATGTTTCAGGTAAAGACAGGTGATGAAAATTATCTTCGTCCTGGATGAGAAGAGAAATTTATAACTACAATTATGATTATGAGTTATTCATATGATTGTGGACCAGAATGTTGATTGATGTTACAGGGATAAAACATTGTTGGTGGATTTTTAACATGGAGAAGATAATAGACTTTATAGTCTATTTGACTCTTCTAATGGATTGCTCGTTCCGCTGCAACTATGGTTGAAATTTTTATCATTTACCATATGTTCTAAATCTCTGATTTATTATTGATGAAGGCTATTGATAATTTAATTATCTTTAGTCATGATATTCTTTACTGAGCTAGTTGTGCTCACCCTTTTGCTTCACAATTCCTTTCAGGTAATAAGAGTGTAGCTGGGTCGAGCGGGGGTAACAAGGGAATAGAACGGTGGTCATCATTTAGTAGTTATATTTGGTGAAGAAAATAGGGTGAGGCGAACCCAACGTTGGAAGGGTGTTTTGTCACTATCATACAAGATGTCTAATGACATACAACCTCGTGTCATCATAAGACAGGGTTGTGCTCATCCACTTGCTGAGTATATCTATGGGCACTACCTATATAATCTTGGTGTTTGTTTGAAGTATAATTCTCAATTAGAGACAGTGGAGATAATGATAAGTCAAGAGAAGACTCACCATTGGGAAGAATATGATAGTAATCTTCTCGTTTTTCTTTGGGGTCTATTGGGTCAACCAAGGATAATTCTGTGGCCATATGATATCTATCATAACCTAGACGCGTGGCCTCCCATGTACGAAGGTTTCCTTGAGCACTTCCCAAAGATTCTAATTTCTAAAACAGTTTTTGACTATACCTTTATGTAAGGTACCTTTGTGAGGTGCTGATACACGATGGTGTCCAATGTCACATTTGGTATATATTTGTATCCAAACTCACAGCATATGTGTTGTTGTATTTTGCACGACAATTGTTGTAATAAAGTTGTAGTTGTTTTCTGTACCATGTATTTGACGACTCAGAATGGGTTGGATGGAATGGACCTATTTTGGGGTTGTCACAGGTGGTATCAGAGCTTAGGGATATGATCTCTGGCGGAGATCGGGAAATATAACTAGGAGGGGAGAGATGAGTAAATCCTTCGCTAGTGTGTCCTACCTAAGCTTATTTGTTGGTCAGTCATAATATTGGGATATTATGTGATATGTTAATTTGTTCAATTAACCTTTGTTTTGAAGCTGTATTCTAGAATGATATCTGAAATACAGGAGATGAGCAATGGAGAAATTATGATGACAGGGAAGATGGAATCTGAAATGAAAGGAAGGTATTCTCAACTCTTTGAAATACCAGGTACGTAAATTTCGGGGACGAAATTTCATAAGGAGGGGAGATTGTAAGACCCCGAATTTTATGAAATAAAAGTATTCAATTTTTCTTATAATTACTATTCAGTAAATGGTTAAATTGATAAAAGTTTAAAGTTATGAGTGAAATATAATTTTTTTTCAAAATAAGCAAGTGGTTATAAAATAATCATTGTTGTCGGGGAATATTCGTTTGGTCGTGGAATATTCTTTCTGTCGGGGAATATTCGTACGACGGCGCAGCTATTTGTGGGCCCCATAACGAATAACTGTCGGGTGAAGAAAACGACAAATTTGAGTTTTTACAAATAACGGCGTAGTTGTTACCGTTAACACTGTTGGAATACCCGGTGGTTAAAATACAGTAATACGCGTTATTGCACAGTAGCACACGGTATTGCATAGTATTTTTGAAATTATTGATTCTTACGTAAGAAGGCACTACTCAATAATTGTTACAGTAATTACTGTTCAATATTTTATTTTATTGATTCAATAATTGTTGCGTTGATATTTTATATTATTGTTGTTTCAATAATTGTT
Organism: Panax notoginseng; assembly: GCA_016801055.1. Taxonomy (NCBI): domain Eukaryota; kingdom Viridiplantae; phylum Streptophyta; class Magnoliopsida; order Apiales; family Araliaceae; genus Panax; species Panax notoginseng. Next base: position 104,081,373 of record CM029020.1, read on the forward strand.
GCTGCACAGTATTTTCTATTATCAGATCAATAATTCATATTATTTGAATAATATTATTAGATAACATTATTGGCAATGTCTAGAAAGTTCTGTCTAAGGAGAGGTTTGGTCATCTAATTGCGCGCCAGTAAGGAGAAATCCTTATTGGAAAGCCCCCTCTTTCCTGGGAACGGCCTGGTTGTCATAAATGTGATTCTGTAATATTATTTGTGAATAATTAATTATTGATTCATATGATAAGAAAATATTTATTTTATGTGGATATAAATGAGGGATATATTTTTGTGGTTAAAAAATGAAGGAGTTAATGTTGAGATTTTTATCCGTATTTTTGTCGGAATGGAGGTATTAAAAATCAGGGTTTTTGAGATATTTTGCGGGGGTTATAATTTTTAATCCGACCGTTGGATCGTGGTAATTTTTGGATATGTTATACATATATAAGTTGAGTATATGCCCACAAATTTTGAACCGTTAAAAATGAACGTATGATTTATTATGAATTTTACGAGATGACTGGTTCAGAAATTGTTGAATTTTCGGAGTTTATCATTTTGGTGGAAAATTCTAGAATTGGTGGGCCCCACTTGTGGTTGGTGAAGAAATGTGCTGAATTATATTTCAAATGTGGTGGGTGGGAATAGTAGCAGGTAAAGCCATCAGGTTGCAGGTCAAACCTACCAAAATTTTCCTATAAATAGAGGGCTAAGTTAGAATTGAAAATCACACCAGAAACATAAGCTTTCTCTCTTTCTCTCTCTATATTATGAAGCATATTTTGTGAGTTTTTAGATACTTGGTGAGTTGCTATTCATCAGTGCAAGTTTCCTTCAGCATCATATCCGATATCCAGTCAGAAGTACTGCTCTTTTGAGGTAAGGGATTGTAAGGGATTGTAAGGGATATTAAGGGATTTTAAGGGTTGTTATGATTTTCAGTTTCGTAATTTTTCTGATCTTCAAAAATTCTGGAAAAATTTGAAATGATATTTTGATGAGTTTTCTTGATTGTGTCCAAAAATGGTGATTTTTGGATGTATAGATTGAGAGTTATGAATTTTATGAGAAAAGACTATTTTAGAAGTAACAGCTTATAATTCCTTGTGGTTAACTCCAAAATTGATGAAATTTTTATTGGGAGTACATGTATATGATAGAAGTATACTCTGTAAATTTCAGAATTTTTGGACAAAAGTATAATTTTTGATAAATGTCTAAATATTCGGCTGTTTTGGCCATATGAAAAATAGTAAATGACTTTTAAAAATTTTGAGAAAAATATATGTTCACTATGGGACTATATTATGCTAAATCTCAGAAAAGAAATATTTTTGGAACTGATTTGGTATTTTTCATGAAAATGGTCTAGTTATGAGTAAATGAATTAAATATGTTTTGTGAAGAAAGAAAATTGGAAAATAGGATTTTATGGCTTGAGAATCCTATATGAGGTATATGCAGATTTTTGATGAGGGTTTTGGTTATTGATGATGAAATTGTAAGAGTTGGCATTTTATGATGATTAAATGCATTAATTAGTAAAGTGTAAACAATTAAAATAAATTGTTTATAAATTTAAGTAATGTTATTCTTTCAATATCATTATACCGAAATATTGGTATGAATTTTATTGTAGAATTTCTATCTTTTGTGTCGGGGTTACTATTCATGAGTTACGAATATTACTCTTGAGATTAAAACTATATGTTGATCATATTATTTTTATCATAATATATAACATTTTTATAACCCTGATGTTGAAATTTCTCTTTCACTTGAGTGTAAAGATGGGTAGATTTTGGTATGATCATGACTAGGGTTCTCTTTGGCCAGTAGTGCAAAGTTGAATTGTTGACTGGTATGATCATGACCATTGAATTTATAAGTGAATATCTTTAGCTTAAGTGCAAAGGTGAATTGATCAACATGGTTATAATTATTGTTTATATAAATTCTGAAATGATTATATATTTCTTTGAGATATTAATATCTTTGGCCTGTAGTGCAAAGATGAAATATTGATGAATATCTTTGGCCTGTAGTGCAAAGATAAATTGTTGATGAATATCTTTGGCCCGTAGTGCAAAGATGACATGTTGTTGAATATCTTTGGCCAGTAGTGCAAAGATGAACAGATGTTGAGATAAACATGACCAACTGGTGATACAAATGAATATCTTTGGCCGTAGTGCAAAGATGAAGTTATTAGTATGATTATGAACAGGAAATGTGATTTGGTGTAACCATGATCTTTGATGTTTCAGGTAAAGATAGGTGATGAAAATTATCTTCGTCCTGGATGAGAAGAGAAATTTATAACTACAGTTATGATTATGAGTTATTCATATGATTGTGGACCAGAATGGTTGATTGATGTTACAGGGATAAAACATTGTTGGTGGATTTTTAACATGGAGAAGATAATAGACTTTATAGTCTATTTGACTCTTCTAATGGATTGCTCGTTCCGCTGCAACTATGGTTGAAATTTTTATCATTTACCATATGTTCTAAATCTCTGATTTATTATTGATGAAGGCTATTGATAATTTAATTATCTTTAGTCATGATATTCTTTACTGAGCTAGTTGTGCTCACCCTTTTGCTTCACATTTCCTTTCAGGTAATAAGAGTGTAGCTGGGTCGAGCGGGGGTAACAAGGGAATAGAACGGTGGTCATCATTTAGTAGTTATATTTGGTGAAGAAAATAGGGTGAGGCGAACCCAACGTTGGAAGGGCGTTTTGTCACTATCATACAAGATGTCTAATAACATACAACCTCGTGTCATCATAAGACAGGGTTGTGCTCATCCACTTGCTGAGTATATCTATGGGCACTACCTATATAATCTTGGTGTTTGTTTGAAGTATAATTCTCAATAAGAGACAGTGGAGATAATGATAAGTCAAGAGAAGACTCACCATTGGGAAGAATATGATAGTAATCTTCTCGTTTTTCTTTGGGGTCTATTGGGTCAACCAAGGATAATTCTGTGGCCATATGATATCTATCATAACCCAGACGCGTGGCCTCCCATGTACGAAGGTTTTCTTGAGCACTTCCCAAAGATTCTAATTTTTAGAACAGTTTTTGACTATACCTTTATGTAAGGTACCTTTGTGAAGTGCTGATACATGATGGTGTCCAATGTCACATTTGGTATATATTTGTATCCAAACTCACAGCATATGTGTTGTTGTATTTTGCACGACAATTATTGTAATAAAGTTGTAGTTGTTTTCTGTACCATGTATTTGACGACTCAGAATGGGTTGGATGGAATGGACCTATTTTGGGGTTGTCACATATGATCCCTGGCTAAGATGTGAGAATAGAACTAGGAGGGGAGAGACGGAAAATTCCTTCGCTAGTATGACCTACCTAAGTTTATTTGTATGGTATTTAATTGGTCAGTCATAATATAAGGATAATATATGACATATCAATTAACTTTTATTTTGTGGCAGTATCTGAAAGTGGTATCTGAGAATGTTGAGAATAGCAATGGAGCACAGGCGACTGTTGATTCACCACATATCAATAATCAGGATAATGTGCATCAGGAAGGTGACAATCCTCATGCAAACAACAACACTGACCAGATGATGAATGATGGAATGTTCAGAAACTTTATGCAGTTCATGCAACAGCAGGCGAGAGCGGCTCCTGTCCAAAATATAGGTGGAAACACTGAAAACTCTCGGACGGTCACCGCTAAACAGTTCAAGGAGCTGGGACCACCAGAGTTTAAGGGAGAGCCAAAACCACTTATAGCGGAAACATGGATAAAGCAGATTACCAAGATATTTGATGTCTTGGGATGCTCCAAGGAGCAAAAGGTTCCCTTTGTCGCCTTTATGTTGCGAGGAAAGGCAGATTACTGGTGGAAATCGATTAAGCGTACTCAACCTGCCGCACTGAAGATGTCTTGGGAGAAGTTCCAAGAGCTGTTCAATGACAAATACTTTCCCGAAAGTGTTCGTCACATGAAGGAGGTGGAGTTCATCAAATTGGAGCAGAATAATATGACCGTGTCGCAGTATGAGGCTAAATTTGCTGAGTTGTCCAGGTTTGCGTCCCACTTGGTGGATAATGAAGAGCGAATGACGCGAATATTTTTACGAGGTTTGAAACTTGAGATACGTCAACATCTTATTTCTCATAAACTGTGTTTGTATTCAGATGTTGTGAATAGGGCTCAATTAGTGAAGCGCGATAATGAGTCAACACAACCAAAAGAGAGCAGTCGGAAAAATGATAATACCAGTGAGAGCAGTCATCGAAGCGGTGACAACAAGCGTGGAGGGAATCAACATGCCAGAAATGGTAACCACTTTGATGGTAATCAGGGCCAAAACAATAAGAATGGTCATTTTAAGAAGAGGAGATTCAACAATGATGGAAAGACGTCAGCACCAGCACCCGTTGTTAAGGAAGGAGAACGACCACCTATCATATGTTTCAATTGCGGAGGGGAGGGGCACAGCAGTCCAAACTACGCGATGCCGTCTAAAGCATGTTATAATTGTGGAAGAGAAGGTCATTTAGCTCGACTTTATCGTTTACCAAAAATAAGTTCAGCCAAGATGGAGACACCAAAGGTCGTCCCAGAAAAGTCAAAACCGGTAGTGCAAGGGAGAGCGTTTGTTGTGACCTCCCAGAAAGCAAGGAACCCGAATGAGGTCATCACGGGTAAGCTTATCATAAACTCTAACGAGGTCTATACTTTATTTGATACCGATTCTACCCATTCTTTTATTTCTCCTACTTGCGCTCATCGATTAAATTTGACTCCGGAGAAATTAGACTTTGATTTATCTATTGAAACTCCATTGGGAGAAACCTTCATTACATCCACGGTTTATAAGTCTTGTTTGGTTCAAGTTGGTACCCACACATTACCTGTCGATCTGATTTCATTAAAAATACTTGCATTTGACGTGATTCTAGGGATTGATTGGTTAACTACTCATCATGCAAAAATTGATTATTTTCGTAAGGTTGTTAGCTTTCATATTCCTAATCGACCTATTATTCGAATTCAAGCAACCAAACCATTAAAATCAATCGCTGTCATCTCAAGCCATAAAGCTATTCGTTTATTGAAAAATGGATGTCAAGCTTTCTTAGCTCATGTCACGGATCTAAACAAAAATACATCAGTTTTGAATGATATTTCTATTGTTAATAAATTCCCTGACGTATTCCCTGAAGAACTTCCTGGCCTACCCCCAGAGCGTGAAATTGAATTTTGTATCGACCTTGAACCCGGTACAAAACCCATTTCCAAAGCCCCATATTGAATGGCTCCTATTGAACTTCAGGAGTTAAAGATCCAACTGCAGGAATTCTTAGACATTGGCTTTATTCGTCCTAGTACTTCTCCTTGGGGTGCTCCTATGCTATTCGTGAATAAGAAAGATGGAAGTATGCGACTTTGTATTGATTATCGGGAGTTGAATCATGTCACCATCAAAAACAGGTACCCATTGCCACGTATTGATGACCTGTTTGACCAGTTGCAAGGAGCACAATTCTATTCAAAGATCGATCTTCGTTCTGGATATCATCAGCTAAAGGTTAAAACTGAGGACCTGTCTGTGTGTTTTACACCGGACCTGGTTCCATTATTTATTATTCTGTCGAAATATCCTGTCTATGCGTTTACGCCGGACCTGGTTCCATTATTTATTATTCTGTTGGAATAACCTGTCTGTGCGGTCTATCGCATGCATGGTGATTTCTTTTGTTATTCCATTCTTTATTATACTCAGTTGGTTAAGTTTTGACTTCTATACTCAATGAAATTTGTGGAATATCCTTGATAATTGCGTTTCATCCAGTATCTTTTTATGAAAATATTCTTCTAAGCATTCTTAAATTTTACTCCACAAAGCAGTATCATGTTGACAATTTGGACGTTGTTAAATCTTGGATAAATTAATTCTTGAACTTGTTTTATTGAATTCTTATATCATTGTCATCATCCTCATGTTTATAAAATGTTAAAAGTCATCTGTGGCCTGTAGTGCATAGATGGACTTGGTATGATTATGACCAGGGATTATTCGGTATAATCAAGACCGTAATGTTACAAATGATGTGGTAAAAGTCCTCATTGGCCCGTAGTGCGTTGATGGACAGTTGTTGGCATGATCATGACCATTAATGAATACACGAATATCCTTGGCCGTAGTGCAGGGGTGATTCGATGATGTGGATTATTTTATTAAGCTGAGTCCCAGCGATCACAGTGTTGAAAAACCTTTTAAATCATAAAAGATAGTAGCGTTTATTTTCTACTTGACTCTTTTAATGGATTGCTTGTTCCGCTACAGTTAAACTTGATGTCTATTATATTTTATCAGTTTAACATTGTTGAAGGCTAATGATAATTTATTCTGCATTATCTTAGTCATAATATTTCTTACTGGGCTAGTTGAGCTCACCCTTTCTTTCACTTATCTCTTCAGGAAATGAGAACGTAGCTGGGGTAAGTCGGGGAACGGAGTGATGGTCCGAATGATAGTATTAGTTAGTAGTCCTCACTATTCTATCTAATGGTGTATTAATAAATGTAATGAGGACTCCTTTTGAGTATGAATACTCTCTAGAAGATAATATTTGTATTCAAACTCACAGTTTATGTTTTGTCGTATTGTACACGACAGTTATATTAGTAAGTTATATTTGTATTCTGTACTATGTATCTGACGACCCGAGATGGGTTATGTATACCTAATTTTGGGGGCGTCACAGTACATACGTTGCTTGCTCATTGGATGAGGATGATTGATCTCATGATCATTTGTGTGGAGACACTAAAGCAAGTATGTAGGTGCTTATTAGAAAATAAGTTCACTGACCGTGGCTCGCTAAGGAATACCTAATGGAGTTTTACTTGCCTGTCAATAGGAATTCCTATAGTGATAGTAGTACAAGTGATCCTTAGACTTGAGATCATCATATTATCTTGTGTATGATGAGTTATACTTTGACTTATTTCTTAAGACCCTTAGGGTATATCAAAGGGTATGCTTGGGTATAATAGGTTGTATATGGAGATAATGTATGATCAATAAAGAATCTACCACTTCTAGTAAAAGAAGAGAAATGTCCTATGTGATTCGATAAATGACAACCCAGTAGTCCTTGGCCAATGCAGAATGCAATTAGAAAGGAGTTTCTAATTTGCATTATTTGGGGTTGTGCATTTAAGAGTCAAAATACATATAATTAAATAAAATAAGACTTGACAGTAATTTTATATCTTATATTTAATTGGGACATTGTATGGTGGAAGGATTGAATTGTACGGTAACTATTTACTCAAAGGTTCTTTTATGATTAATGTTGAAATCTATATTATCTGGAAAGTCGTTAATCGCTAGGGAGGCTTATCCCTATTGTAGAATAAATATTATTTATTTAAATAAATTAATAGTTTAATTTATTTATTTAAATAAGATTAGAATTGTTCTAATTGATTTATTTACAACCGGTTTAATATGGAGAACCTAAAGGGTCACACCATAAAAGGAAGAATAATTATTTAAGAAGTTAATGGCATAATCGTAATAATATGTTAAGTATATTTAATTTAATCTATGGTGATAGAATAAATTAAATAGCTTAATATTTATTATTTAATATTTTAAAAATATTAAATATAAATTAATAAGAGGTGTCTTATTAATATTATTACAATTATTATTATTTTAAATTCTAAAAGAGTTTAGGAATTAATTTAATATATGTACTCTCATTTATTCCTAATAGGATTAGGAGGGAAAATTAGTTAAATGAGTTTAATTAATTATCCCTAATAAGATTAGGGAGCCCATTTAATTAAAAGAGTTTAATTAAATAAATAATACCTTATTTTTAATAGGGTTACTTGATATCTTTATAAGAGGAGTCTAATATCAGATATCAAATATACATTATTCCAGTTGTTGGAGAGTACACTCCTTTTCTATAGAGATAGAAAAACTAGGGTTTTGCCAAACACTCATCTTCTTGGATCTTTCTTTTTCCTTGGTGGATCAGCTCTAGAGGCCAAACACTTGGGTGGCTAACGTTGATCAAAGGAAGGAACCAAACCCGATAGATTCAAGTTGGACGCGAAAAAGATTGGAGGTGAACTTGTACCTGAGGAAGCTCGGATCTTCAAGTGTATGATTCTTGTTCTTTCTTTTTCGTTTAATTAATAATTGCACATAAAGGGTGATCCGGGTATATGGTTTGTAAATTTTTAAACTCTGATTTTTCCACGTTTCCGCTATTTTGTGCAATTTGATTGTGTTCATGAATATTACAAACCTAACATATACACCTCAGTCGGATGCCCGGATTGAAGTTCTAAAAATTTGAGCGGACATCACGTTGCATGCGTGCACGTACTTCGAGACGGCGGGACCCGCGGAGCCCAGGGCACCCCGGGCAACCGCAGGTACACCTGTGGCTCCCCCGTCTATAAATAGAGGACTTGAGGTGTCCATTTTGTAAGAGAAAAAGGCGAAGAAGCCCTGTCTAATTTGCTTTGTACATACCCTAAACTGAGTACTTTCTCATTTTAAACACTTGTAACTCATATATAGCTACTTCTTACCAGCGGGAGCCGAGTGTTCATCCACTTAAAGTTATAGAAGACTTCTTTGGAAGCCCATTGTAAGCCTTCTTATACACTTTAAAGCATTTCTCTTCATCTTTGCACACACAATTCTTCACATTGAAAGTCGTGTTGCGTGCGTATGCCCGGACTTCAGTCTGTGGTTTCATTTCAGTTTATATATATATATATATATATATATATATATATATATATATAAAACTGTGTGTCGAACTTGTTCGATGAGCCTAGACTTACGTCTGGAGCTTTTAATTGCTTTTGTATATATATATATATATATATATATATATATATATATATATATATATATATATGAACTGTTGTCGGACTTTGTTCGATGAGCCTGAATTTTATATCTGGTGCGTTTAACTATTTATATATATATATATATATATATATATATATATATATATATATATATATATTTACATTTAGTCCCGCCTGGAGTTTACTTCGTGGCAGTTGACCGTTTTTACAGCTTTATTTACATTTTTTCCCGCCTGGAGTTTACTTCAAGGCAGTTGATCGTTTTATTGCTTTATTTACATTTGCAATCCCCCATGGAGGTGCTTCGTGGTGGTTGATTGTTTTCACACACACACACACACACACACACACACACACACACACACACACACACACACACACACACACACACACACACACACACACATATATATATATATATATATATATATATATATATATATTTTCGATCCCCCATAGAGGTGCTTCGTGGTGGTTGATCATGTCTGTATATATATATTCGAAGATGCTTCGCATCTCGAAAATAAAAGCAATCAAGCCGAACATTTAATAAAATAGAAGTATCAAAGGTCTCAATTACTATTGAGCACAAGGGTTTGAAAAACCTCTTTTATAAAACATTACTGCTATATCTTGTTAAAACTGAACTTTTATACAAAATTCAAACCATTTGTATATAGGTACGAACGAGGCATAGCATTACTTCCAAATAATAACACATTGACCCCCACACACACATTCATATAACAGTTTCTTGAAAAGTGGCGGTCACTGTGACACCCCCAAATCTAGGTACTTCATTCCCACGAGACTTGGTGTTCACTTTCCATTCATTCATATTTATCTACCCAGACATAATAAAATTAAATCATAAATCCTTCCTTTAAAAAGGGTTACATCATTAATTAAGAATCTTCCCAGGTTGTCTAACCTTAAACATCATATAAGTGCGGAAATAAAATAAATACATCACATCACTGGTTAAAAGTCTATCATCATATCAATAAATAAAATTACAAGTCTTCATCACTTGTACATTTTTTCCTTTTCTTTGCTAGTTGTAGGTTCATCTACCTTCTCAACTTTAGCTGCAACAATTATATTTATGCAAGAGTGAGCAAAACAAATGCTCACTAAATATAACAATGAATCAACAAGATAATGATGACTGCCAATGAATAGGCTCATCAAAACTGAATAATACGCTATCAATAATAACCAAAGAATGAAATCAAAATATGAAATATATATCTGAGGGTCATAAGACCACGAACTATGTCCACAGTTACAAGTAATCTTTCAACTCTAACCTTAACAGTTATACTGTAGGGACTTCACATACTTAGGGGGATCAGCCCTTCGTACCATGTATTGTGCACAAACATCTTAACGCATTGCGCATCCCCTATAATAGGGTTGTTCTTCTCAGTTTTTGAGTACAAGTCCACACCAAAGAAAGTTTGATTTGGATAATCTTTCAAGGGTAATTTGAAGTTTAACGATCAGCAACTAGAGGACTAGTTGAATCAATAAGGTTTGATAACACAACAATTGGTCAATAATAACATAATATGGAACAATGAATAATCAGAAGCGAACTAACTATATATTGAACTCATGCTTAGAAACAACTACAAAGCATAAGTATTGAATAACAATAAAGCTTGCTTAAATAATATTAAGCTAGGGCTATGAATTATTGAATATATATTAAGTAATAGCGAGCTGAAAGTAAAACTTGCTCATTATGATAATAACTTGTGTCAAGTAATTGAAATAAGACAATTTGACATTAGAAATTAGAATGCAAGAAAATTGCATTTACAATACACGAGTGACAATAAAGAAACTTGTCTAGCAATAAACAAGTTAGAATGCATCAATAAGTACTAGAATTCAAATCCTGTCCGAATAAAGTTAAAGTTATAGTTTGCTTAAATAATGATTAAGAACACAAGAATTCGCTTAATGAAAGTTTAAAGTAAGAAACTTGCTCAATGTAAAAATATAGGTTTAGAAACTTGCCTTGAGTGTAAGCTATAATATTAAACTCCGTTCACCTACATATAGGTTTAGAACCACCATCGATTAGATATACTAACATTCACGTTCCAACATAACACGCATTTCTAGTTAGACTTATTATTTTAGCACAAGTCTTAAGCTACCATACAAATATCAGAAATTACAAGTGTTTACTATTCATCATGCTCACTAAGTTCTAATATACTACGTTCATCAATTACTAATCATTCAAACTTTGAATTTATCAATTACATATCATGGTTCTGTTTTAACCTTCTTACTACATGTTTGACACATTAACATAACCTTAGACCAAGTGGTAAGGCTTCTCCAAAATCTGCAACAGTGGCAGAAGGCTTTGCCTCAGATCAGTGTATGGCGCAGCTGCGCCACACACAGCGCAGTTGCGCCTGCGCAGCTATGCAATTTTTTGCCTTGGCACCAACACAACTGCCCTGGTGCGCAGACAGAGATAGAGACAGCTATGAACAGTAGCCGACTTTAGCTCGACAAACATGAATTTCACCTACTAGACAGTGATATTAACACGTACAAACGATATAGAACTATCACACACATGTTTGTTAACATATTCAACCAATTAGAACCATTTAACATCAACTAAACTTAGTTTAATTTATCAAATTTCATGTTTTCATATAAAAACTCAATTTTTGATATCTTTCACGAAAATCAACACTGTAAACACCATTCTTGTCCAAATTATTTCGTTCAAATTACGTTATGCTCGTTTCTTAACGAACTAGCATGAACAAGACCCAATTTGCAGTTTAACATATGAACTGACCATAAAAATTGGTACTTACATAAGCCATATGAAAAAAATACAAACACTGTCATAATTTCTTCCTTTTTTTAATTGTAATACGCATACAATTTCTTATCTACACATAAACTCCTGTATCATAAACAAGTATAATCACAATTACCAACTATATATATCCACAATTCATCAGTTTGATTTCACAGAACATAAACAAAACTATGCCGTGATACACATAAACATATATATATATATATATATATATATATATATATATATATATATATATATACAATACTAAGGTTATGTAAAAAATATCTTTAATTTGCTTGACATCCTTGCTATCACCACTTATAATCACTATGAAATCCTCAGGTTTCCTCTCAATTCTCTCTGAATGTTCTTCTCTCTTTTCTCATCAACTAGAATGCGTAAAAAGAAAACAACTGATAACTATAATACGTAAAAATAAAACTGCTAATCCTTAATACACCAAACTTAATAAAATATCAGTTACAAAACTAACGTATATATTATAAATATATAATATTTATTATTTTAATTTATTTTATTTAAATTCAAAAATTAAAAATTCAAAAGCTATAAGGCTTTGTTTGGCAAAACCCTTTAAAATTTAAAGACTTAATATTTTAAGCCTTGTTTGGTAAAACCCAATTAAACTTCTTTAAATTATTTTAATAAGCAATTTAGTTTATGATTTATAATCACATATTATATATTTGGATTTCCATATCCACATTAACTAAATAAATTAATTCCACATACTATATTTTAAATAAATATTTCACTTAAACAAATATCACAAAATTATAATTTTATTATAATTTTATTTAATAATTTAACATACCACTTTAAATTATTAAAACAACAATATAACATCTCATGTCATATTACAACTCTGTAAATTACAAATTAATTTAATTTAGAATATTATCTAATAAATTTCATTCATAAATATTTACTAATAATAACCACATCCATAAAATATTTATTTTATCAATTTCAATAATAAACACATCAAATAAATATTTATATAATCCAATAAAAACTTAATATTTTAAGCCTTGTTTGGTAAAACTCAATTAAACTTCTTTAAATTATTTTAATAAGCAATTTAGTTTATGATTTATAATCACATATTATATATTTGGATTTCCATATCCACATTAACTAAATAAATTAATTCCACATACTATATTTTAAATAAATATTTCACTTAAACAAATATCACAAAATTATAATTTTATTATAATTTTATTTAATAATTTAACATACCACTTTAAATTATTAAAACAACAATATAACATCTCATGTCATATTACAACTCTGTAAATTACAAATTAATTTAATTTAGAATATTATCTAATAAATTTCATTCATAAATATTTACTAATAATAACCACATCCATAAAATATTTATTTTATCAATTTCAATAATAAACACATCAAATAAATATTTATTTAATCCAATAAATATTTAATATTACAATTTGAAATTTTCTGATTGTTACAGTCACCGTGACAACACGGATGTCGAGGGGTGCCTAACACATTCCCTCCGTATAAGTAAGTCCCCGAACCCTAATGAATCTCGATTTCACAGACCCGTTTAGCAGTGTCACATCACTGGGTCAATGTGCAAATATTTTCTCAGTTGTGTTGTTACAACCAGTTAAAAAACTAACTAGCGACTCTTATAGTCCAATCGTCGACATATACATATCGGACCTTTTTCGCTTATTTTTTCAAACAAATCTCACATACCATGAGAACACAAAAGAACAAGAATAAAAAATGGACAAATAAAAATCCCGACGTCGACAACTACCAAGTGAAACCTTATTTTGACTTAAAGTAGGCTGGTATAGCAACTCTTGGGCTGCTTTACCTTGGTTGGGCTGCTCTAACTTGGGCCAAATTTTGGTTTAAAGGAAGGGGCCAGTACAAGCTAGTAAAAACTGGTACTGAATCGAGTAATCGGTCCGGTATATCGATTCAACCGATATCGATATCGGTATTGGTATTCAATTTTGGGTACTTTCTGTATTCGATCCGGTTTGATCCAATTTTTTACCGTGGGAATTTTTTTATAAATATCTAAAAGTTAGGTCAATACAAGATATTGGGTGTAATGGAGATAGAAACTTGAAGCCTTTTTGTTCATCTTGAAAAGTTAGCTTTTCAAGAAGAGAGATCAAGACTTGTATCAATTTATACCAAATTGTTTGAGGCTTATATTGTCAACATTAAATTGTTGGTTTACATGACCTGCAAACATGCACGGTCAATGAAAGGTAATGTTAGGAATCTGAAACCTATTTGAGTGCCTTATCATTTACCCCATGAACCCCTTTTGTATCAACCCTCACCATATTATCTCTACAACTGATGTGATACTGTTCCTTACAGTTCAATTTGTAGTTCACATCATCCCATAGCCTTTTATAGTGAGAAAATTCTAAAATTGTCAAAAATGATAGAATAAAAAAAATATACAAAGTTCACAAAACAGTATACTGGAAACCGAAACCAAAAACAACTTTATAGAAAGATAAAGCACTGTTAACAGTTTCTACTTTAATTAATTAAAGTAAAGTAATACCATAAAAAGATTCCAAGGTGCTTGCATAAATATTTCCAATGGATCAGACAATAGAAACCTGAATTCCTTCAGCCCAACATGAAAAGGTAGTTGTCAAAGACTAGAGATTAAGGCCCCGAACCAGATTATCTTGTGCACCAGATTATTTTTGCAAATGATGTGCGATTGTTTTGTACGAATCCGATTACCATGAAGTTAATTTCATTATAAGTTGGTTAATTAACCAATACAGTATTGACACACACAGAGATCACCTCCCGACCTGCGTGTTAACATTATATTGATCAAGGAACAATGTTAATTTCATGTTAACCACTCTTTTTGTACCGTCCAATTTGGAGTTTGCATCACACAACCTCTTGTAATGAGGGAAATTTTAGAATTATCAAAAATTATATTAAAAAATTAAAATAATTGTATAAAGTTTACTACACAGTATACCAAAACCGAAACCGAAACCAACTTTACCAACTTTACATAAAATTAAAGCACCGCAACAATTTCCACGCAGTTTCTACTTTGATCAAGTAAAGGATTCCAGAAAAAGATCACAAGTTGACTATAAATATTTCCAATGTTCGAACTTGCCCTGCTTTTTTCCACTCTTGCCTGGATTCTATAACCTGTAACATTTCAAATTATGTGTGCCACTAAACTTTCATGGTTGAGGGTATAGTTGAGTCGTTCAAAGATGAACTAGTTAGACGACTTCTCTGTCTACTACTCCGGGTTGAGGAACTTGAAGAATGAAATGACAGAGAGGGGTGAGGATTGGAAGAAGACGGAAACCTACTCGAATGGCTTCTTAATTTCTTCTTTCCAGGAACCGAATCTTCTACTGTAACCTGCCGGACCTTAGTCTCATTTAAACCCGCCGGTAGAACACAATTGCAGAGTAAACCTTCAAAATGCACCGGAAAAGCACTGATTATAATAAGAATCAAAATAATTTTTTGATATGGATGCACATTATTATGTTTCATAATTTATTCACTTCATATAAATTCTCTTAATAATTTTATTTGACTAATTTTGACCTTAGAATATTATATCAAGTTTATTTTAGTATCTAAAAGCCACCTATTTCTATTCATTTTTATACTTTCATTTTTTCGCAAACAAGTTGCCAAAACCCAAGGCTACCTATTTTGCCCATGTGACTTCTTGATTTTGAAATGCAATTAACCACAACCAACCAGATCCATAATCTAAAGTCAGATCATCATTAAAGTTAAATCTTATCTCAAGCATTATAAAATACTTAAATGGACCAGCTAAGTTTGGTGGTCCAAGTCATCCAGGACCACCCAATTAAAATATGAAGCATGGGCATGTGCAATTATATTAATGAAGGTTCTTCAGTCAACCATAGTCTCTTTTCAATACTTTTGTTTGTTAAATAGGAACACAAAAGAATACCAAGAACACAAGAGTTCTTATTTTTTTAATCCTCCACCCCATCCCATCCCATCCCATCCCACCCCACCATCTCGCCCGCCCCACCCAAATAAAAGGAGATGAGTAGAAGAAAAGGAACGACAAAGGAAACCAAAAAGGATCTTAAAGCACGCAGTGGATGCTCAACCTCTTCCACTAAGGTCAAATTAATCAGCAAGTCTACTATCACATAAAACCGTTCACATACACTCACATGCATATTTTGATGGTCCACGTGTGTAGAGCAAGTCACGTGGGCCAACAAAATATGCAAGTGAGTGTATGTGAGCAATTTTATGTGATAGTAGACTTTTTTCAAATTAAATGTTCTAATAACTAAATAATGGATGAGAATCCAGCTGTCTTAAGTAATGTGCAGGACATAAAAAAGACAGAAAGAGGATCATCAAAGCTGTTACTAATGTGTTCGTTACTTAAGAAACAAGTTAAAGCATCTCTGATGCATCATTTGGAATTAAGGAGTTCATTTGATCCAAAACAATCTTAATTGGAGGAAAGATAGCTTAAATTTTGAACTAACATGAATGTAAACTCCAACTTTAAGGCATAAATTCCAAATTTCCAAATATATGCCCTTGAGAAAATTTAGAATTTTGTAAAGCAAAACGTAAAAAGTTCTCAAACTAAATCAACTTATACAAATACAAAATGCAAAACTGCAAAAATATTCCACAATCAACTATACAAGGAAAACAAAAGTCACAAAGAAATAACATAATTAATTTAATAGTAGATTTCTTACCAAGTCTCGCAAGTCGATTTACCCAACTAGGAATGGGCTTCCCAGTCAACCTAAGACATGCATCATTACAGAAGTGATTGCAATTCTTTGTGATGAGATTATAGGTGTTTCCAGAGTACTCTTCAGCTAGTTTCTCCATGAATGCACGTACATCCTTTGGACCCATATCCGTTCTTCCGATTAAAATCGATTTTCTAAATGTGAAACCAGGGCACTTCTTTGGTTCCACTTCAAATATTCCAGTTGTTGAATTTTCATGAGCACCAAATGCGTATTCTAGTCCATGAACTACCAAAATCAAAATGAAGCAAATTCCAAGTAAATATATAGAATGAAATACCAATCAAAAGTAGCAATTCACTACAAGAATGTCCATCAATATAAAAAACAATTAGACGAATGTGCTATTAATTCATCTACTTTGGAAGAGCAAGATTAAAATAAAACACAAGTCGGGATTGATTCAGGGGAACTGATAGATGCACTCCATTCCATAAACAAAACTATGCTCCATTTTGACTATTGAACGGAATGCAAATTTCTTAGCAGTTATCATCTCCTTTGAATCAGATCAGTAGAACAATTAAACCATTGCAAAGAAAATAAACAAACAACTATATATTGCATTCCAAAACTGCACACAATCACAACATAAACCTAATTTTAAGCTGTACATTAGGTTCTTCAGATAATCACCCCTCCCTATTGGACCAAACAAAAAAAATCAAGTTCAACTTTTCATGTTTGGTTAAAGAGAAAGTGCAATGAATGAAAAGAAGCCTCAAATTCCAAATTTCATAAGTATCGCAACTTAATAACTAATGCTCACCCAGTTCAAGATATAAGCTCAAAAAATTTCTCAACAATCCTTTCTTCTCTGTTTTTCACCAACCAAACAGAGCATTAAGATTTTTCTCCTCTTTTTTGCAATAATTATCAGATCCGAGCTACAAATTAGAATTTTTGTAACAAACAATACCCAGACTCATAAAACAAATTCAAGTAAAATAAATCAAATTTTCACACAAAAAAAATAAATAATAAATAAATAAATAAAAATCTACACAATAACGCACTGGAAAAGCGTTAAAAATCAACCCTTTTTAGCTTTAATAGCAACAAAACAGAATCAAACAAAATACCCAAAAAATATACTAAGATTGGAATTCAAACCTTGAACACCGGAGTGATAAACACCAAGCCCAAGCCAGTACGCGTAGCCATTCATGGAGGTGAGATCGTACACATTCAGATACACCGGAACTTTCCCGGTTCTCCTTTTCCGGGAAATCATTCTACACAACATTTTATCACTCTCCAAAAAGGTAAAAACCAGACTTGGGGAAGCTTCAGGGAAATTGGAGGAGGAATTTGAGGAACAAATTAGTACTTGGGATTCGAAAATTTTACCCTCCTGAGAGAATTCTCTTTTTATTTGTTTATTAATTTTTGATTAATTTATTCTTTATCTCGTGCTTGTATATATGGAGAGGACAGAGCGGAGAGGGAAAGAGAGGAATGTGAAATGTTGTCAGCCTAGGTTCCACCGGCTAGCAAAAATAGAACTCCCACTATTTCAAAATCAGACAAATATTATAAAATTATGTAAGTCTAGATTCATATTATGGATGTTTAGGTACATGCTCTTATGTTCATTGAGTTATGAAACTCATAACCTTTGAGTTTTGTAACCTACTAGTATTTATGTTAGTATTGATGTTATTATATCTATAAATAATAACATTTGTAAAGTGAATGATAGATATATCAAAATAAAAAGAGAATGCTCTCTGTTTTATAATCTTGTTTGTTCTTGATTTTAGTAATATTTTATAATACGTTATCAGCACGACTTCTCACTTTCGTCTTGAAGATAATCATATTTGATTTGAAATAGAAGGTATATATATATATATATATATATATATATATATATATATATATATATATATATATATATATATATATATATATTGATATGCAACATACTGCATAATATATTGCATGCCAAATAATTATAAGACAGGCTTATGGAAATTACTTGTTAAATTTAAAATATTGATGTATGTCGGTCTTTATTCCATCTTCGATGCATCTAAAATTCATATTTATTGACAACATCAAATGGTTATATGTGATTTACTCAAATATAAACAGAAAGTATTAATCATTAGCATAATAATCTTTGAAAGTCCAAAGGTTAGCTTATCAGCAGATTCATAGATTTTGTTTAAATTACCCCTGAATGTTATTTTGATTTATTTGTGTATTTCAAATTTATATATAATGTAAAAATACAAAAGAGAAAAACATTAAGTTTACAAGCTTGTTGTAAAGTACACCCTTCTGTTGGTTTTTGAGTAAGGTAATACCAAGATCCAAGTGAAATTGACTTAAAGATAATTCTCCATGTAATACTTGTTTTGCTTCAACATCACATGCTATAAGTGGTGATGATTTGTAAACAAATTTTTTTTTAAAACAATTCAAAACTAATCATCCAGATCCCCAACCAAAGGCTAGTACGATACACTTCTAAGATGCATCATGTTTGATATTCATGCACATGTGGATAGTTATAATAAACTAAATTTCTAATGATTTTTGATATATTTTTGTATGAAGTTACAATGACAAATATACTTAGTAGTGTTGGTTTGTTATTTAGTTTTAATGGACAAATTTAGTTTCGTGTTCTACTGCATTTCTATAAATTGTTTCATTACAATTAAATCTGAACATATATTATTATTTAATTTGATGGGAAATATGTTTAGTTATTTAATATTCAAATCTTATAAATTTGAATTTGTTGCCCTTGATTTATATCGAGCAAGAATTTGTTTGTAATGGACTCTTGATGCTGAGATTCATATAAAGGCAAAGAACCTTGGAGATACAATTAAAGTTGGAAATCATGCATCCTTGGAGGATCATGCAAAATTAATGATTTTTATTCGCTATCATCTCCATGAAAAATTAAAATATGAGTATATTACAGTAAAAGACTCACTCGTCTTATAAAATGATTTAAAGGAAAGATATGAGAATCAAAATTTTATAATTCTCCCAAAAGCTAGTTATAATTGGTTGCACCTGAAGTTGCAAGATTTTAAAAGTGTTGAGTGAGAACAATTCTATATTTTTTTAAATAATCTCACTATTAAAATTATGTAAAAAAAACACTGATGAAGACATGTTAGAGAAAATATTTATTATATTTTCATGCCTCGAATATGCTTTTGCAATAGCAATATCGAGAGCGGAAGTTCACAAAATATTCCCTGAACCGATAAAGGAAACTATGTTCACAGAAGTGATTTTATGTCTTCTAGTGGCGGTACAAAAAAATGAGTATTTGCTGCAAAACCAATAATCTCGCTCGACCGATTCTATTACATTCCCTAAAGTGAATGGAACCTCATTTAATAATCATAGAGGAAATTATGGTTGTGGTTGTGGTAGTGAACGTGAAAAGAACAATCAATATAGAAAAGGGAATGTACCCGTCGTACTCCTAAACATTTGGTAGATTTGTACCAAGACTCCATAAAAGAAAAGGAAATAAAATTGAAATAAATTTTATTGATCATAATGATCTTGAAGATCCCATAAATTATTTTGACTTTTCAAATGGAGTGGATATACGTTATAATGGTTATCATATTGAAACCAATATTGAAGGCAGTGAAGAATTTCTTTATATTACTTCAATAGTATCGGGCCAAAAGCTCATATTAGAAAAAATGTATATTTTCTCTTTTGGGTTATACTATACTAAAATGAGAATAATTGAAACAAATGTTGTAATACACCAGAAGTGTGCAATACATCAGAAGTGTTCGGATCCAAATATTTTTATGATTTGGCATGATCATTTAGGATCAATAATGATGCATTGAATTATTGAAAACTCCCATGAACATCCCTTAAAGAACCAGAAGATTCCTTTACCTGTTGATTATATCAAAGTAATTTTATTACCAAACTATCATATTTAATTATTGTTATCTAGTGTTCATCTTTCTAAGAAAGAATTCAGAGTGATATTTTTAAGGTATATTTTGAGGATTGTTATTTTAATAGTCTTCCCACCATTAGGGGGAGAAAAGTCGTTGCCTGAAGCACGACATGAGATCATTGCCTGAAGCACAACGGGAGATTAATTGGAATGTTTCAACGTTATTTAATCTTGATCCTTATACAAATTAATATGAACTAGAAGTTCAAAGGATAATTCATTTGCAATGAATTGCAAATCAATTATCAGAATTATTCACCGATAATAAGAAAATAGTGATATCTCACATTCTAGCTGCTAATACTCTAGTAGAGATTGAAGTCCCTGTAGGACAATCAGTTAATACATCAGCAAATTGAATTAAAACCACACCTGAAACGTGGAAGATCTATCGATGTTAAAAAATAAAATTTCCCAGAAGAAGAAAGTACAAGAAAAATAAGTTGCATTTTATAAAGAGGCTATACCCATGAAACAGGCTACAAAATTTATCGATCTATCCAAAACTTATGAATAAAAATCTCCTGTAAATAAAACTCTTGAAGAGTTATCCCCTGAAGAGGATGAGTTATCCCTTGAAGAGGACCAAGTACTTGAAAATAACGAGATCTCGATACATTATGTATATACAAAAGACGTATATATTGGATAGAAATAAAATCGTTGTCGACAACATATTTTCATATAAAGTTGCTATGGATATTACCAGAAGTAATGATCATGTATATGAACCACAAATCGTTGATGAATGTAGAAATATTTGGCCAATGTGGAAAGAGGTGATTCAAACAAAATTAAATTCACTAAGTAAATGAGAAGTTTTTGGACCTATAGTCCATACACCTAAAGGTATAATACTTGTTGGATACAAATGGGTATTTGTACATAAACAAAATGAGAAAAACAAAATTATAAGGTACAAAGCGCGACTTGTAGCACAAAGGTTTCTCGCAGAGACCTGGTATTAATTATAAAGAAACATATGCTCCTGTAATGGACGCAATTACATTCAGATTTTTAATTAGCTTGGTAGCAAAAAAAAATTTGGATATGCGATTAATGGATGTTGTTACATCATATCTGTATAGATCATTAGATAATTATATCTACATAAAAATTCCTGAAGGATATTAAATGTCTGAAGCATATAATTTTACATCTCGAAGTATGTATTATATCAAGCTACAAAGATTCTTATATGAGTTAAAGCAATCCAGATGCATATTGTGGTATAATCGCCTGAGTTGAAATCCTTTGAAAGAAGGATTTGAGAATATTCAAATTTTTGCATGTATTTTTATCAAAAGATCATAATATGAATTTGCTATTATTACTGTATTTATTGATGAAAGATCTTGCTCTAGAAGAGTCGACAAAAATAACAAATTTGAGATGAAAGATATTTGTAAGAAAATTTTTTGTCTTGGCTTACAAATTGAACTATGGAATTCTTGTTCATTAATTAACATACACATAAAAAGTCATGAAGTAACTTTACATGGATAATGTTAATCCTTTAAGTACTCCAATGATGGGTTGATCACTTGATATCAAGAAATATCCGTTTTGACAACAAGAAAATGATGAAGAAACTTTTGGTCTTGAAGTACCATATGTTCGTGAAATTGGTGTTTTGGTCCTGAAGTACTATATCTTAATATAATTGGTACTTTGATGTATCTTACAAATTTGACAAGACCTGATATAGCATTTGCAGTTAACATACTAGCAATGTATAGTTATGCACCAACTCGAAGACATTGAAATGAAATTAAACATATTTTACGTGAGACTATTGATTTGGGATTATTTTATCCAAAGGGCGATAGAACCAAACATATTGCACCAAAATTATTTTATACACATGAGCCCCAGAAGAATGGCAATATTGATATCAAGCATATATGATCATGTGATAATTTGGTTGATATATTCATTAAGTCATTACCAACTATGATTTTGAAGAAGATGGTGCACAATATTGGCATACTTCGACTTAATGATATTTTTACCATGAACAATGGAAATTCTATGTACTTATGAAGGGGAGTAAAAAGGATATGTGTTGATTGTACTCTTTTTTCTTCGCTAAGATTTTTTTCCACTGGGTTTTCTTTTGCAAGGTTTTAATGAGGCAATCCCAAGGCACTAGAAGTTATACAAGAATATTGTACTCTTTTCCTTTGACAAAAAATTTTTCCACTGGGTTTTTATTTGGTAAGGTTTTTTAACGAGGCATATTCTTAAAAAAATTACTACAAAAGAATTCCATCCATTCTGTATGAAGACAATGTTGCATGTATAGCTCAATTAAAAGGAGGATACATCAAAGGAGATAGAACAAAGCACATCTCACTGAAATTCTTTTTCACACATGACCTTGAAAAGTGTGGTAACATTGATGTTCAGCAAATTCGCTCAAAAGATAATCTAGCATATTTGTTCACCAAAGCATTACCAACTGCAATGTTTGAAGGATTGCGTCATAATATTGGAATGCGACAGCTGAAGGACTTAAGGATATATTCATGAGGGGGAGCTAATACGCGCTGCACTATTTTTCCCTTAACCAAGGTTTTTTTCCATTGGGTTTTTCCTGGTAAGGTTTTTAATGAGGCAGCTTCCAATGTGTATAGCTATACAATAGACATCCAAGGGGGAGTGTTATAAAATTATGCAAGTTTAGATTCATATTATGGATGTCTAGGTACATGTAACTCCCATGTCTATTGAGTTATGAAACTCATAACCTTTGAGTTTTGTAACCTACTAGTATTTATGTTAGTATTGATGATATTATATCTATAAATAATAACATTTATAAAGTGAATGATGGATATATCAAAGTAAAAAGAGAATGCTCTCTTTTCTATAATCTTGTTTGTTCTTGATTTTAGTAATATTTTATAATAATAAGCCTTTTTTATTCATTTTAAAATTAAAAATATGTTTCTACTTTTATACCCCATCCATCTTATAAAAGTTAAATCTCATTTAATTTTTATTTAAATTTATTTGTGAAATTATCAAATTGGAAAATTTTGTTGAGTTTGATTAAAGCAATAATTAATATTGTAAATTATTTAGATACTATTATTAAATCAAAATTATTGTTTAAAGATTAAAATAAATTTACACTACAATTTGAACGGAGGGAGTATTATAGAATATTTACAAAAAATAATTATCAAGTTATTACTTATACTTTAAGTAAATTTTTATGTCATCATAATTATATTTATAAAAAAATATGAGGCATATTTAGGAAAATAAATATACATTTATTAAAAGTCATAGTTTTAAAATATGTCTTTAATTTTAAAGTAGGTGGTGTATCTGTGGCGTCCTCAAATCTGGGTTCTCTAACTTTGGGTTTGGTGCCCACGATCCATCATCAACATCATAAGAATTCTATACACTATTGCGTAATAATAAACATACATTGTTCATTAAAATAAAGTCTTACAACATAATCCCAAGATCTTTTTAACCTTAACTTAAACATATCTTTAATATTATAAAAGGCTTACATAAATTATCACATCAGATAAGATAATAAATAAACATTCTTAATAAATTATTCCTAGACCTTGCCCTTACATTTGTCCTTCTTACTTGAACCTTCGACCTTAACTGAAATAAACGTCATGATATAGCAAGGGTAAGTAATTAATTTGCTTAACAAGTTTAAGTACAAAGGAGATATATCATAATTAGAAAGGAATTTAGCTTTCGATGTTCAACAATGGAAGTTGATTACTAAAAACCATAAATTAAGCTTCAACAACTGAATATTAAAATAATTGAATAATAAATGTTGAGTAGTTTAGAATGACCATGAACATATACTAAGGTTGTCAGTATTTAAATTAATCATTTTAGTAAGTTTTGGTAATCGAGGGGATCAACCTCTCATACCCGATAATTTATGCATAAACACTTAATAAACGAGCATCAATTATTTTTCCAATATTATGTTTTAGTAAAATTGTTCTTTTTCTCATACAAGAGCCGTTCTTACCAAATCAATTGGTTAGGAACAACTTCTAAAACATAATTGATTTAACAAATTTAAACATGTTTGATTTAGCTGATACAACTAGCATAGATCTATCACATAACAATTTATGAATGAAAGAACTTTAATTAATTCACACTTCAATAATAATATAATAGGAATTCAACTACACAAAGTGCGAATATCAATAATCATTAAGGATGTGGAATAATCAACAATAATTATCCACTAACATGCTTTGCAATTAATAACTCGAGTTTGAGTTAAGGAACTTGCCTCGTCTGCTGTAACAACCGAGAAAATTGAATTTTAATGTAAAATAATTTTATTTGAATAAATTATGAATAAAATTACAATATATGTTATTTATAACAAGTAAGCAAGATGAAGGTTATTCTATAACCTAAAAGAGGAATAATATAGTAGTATCCTGGCTAAGTGCTAGAATTAAGGTGTTTGAATTTCCATGACGAAAATAAAAGCTTTCCGAGAAATTCTCTGAAAAACACTATTCATCTATTTCGTCTGCTCGGGAATTATTTTTGAACTTCCGAGAAATACGTAACGATAGAATGATAAGAAAGGATGGATTGTCTAATAATAATTCAATTATGACTAACGCGGTTTTTCACCCGCGTACTAAGTTCGAGAATATTAAGGAAATTGAAGATTTGAATAAATGACGGTCGTATAATAAGAAAGTTATTATACGAAGTAATGAATACGAGTATAATACAAGGTATTATACAAGTATATAAGAAAGATAATATATCGTAAATGATGAATATTATATAAACTAGTATACGAGAAGAATACGAGGATTATACGTTAAAAGCTTAAACCATTTTTAATGAACTAGTAGGATTTGGTTATAAATTTGGCAAGCCCAAGTGAAATATGTTAAGGCCCAAAGATAAGTAATGCAAGCCCAATGTTAGGCCCAAAGTTAATTAAACCTAAGCCTGAACCAAGAACCGAACCCGTAGATCGAACCGATGGGTCACCGGATGAGAAAAAACCCATGTGGGCCCCCCCATGGTGAGTCATGACTGGCTACTTGGTGGCCAAGTAAAGGAGGTGGCTTTGGTAGCAAGTATTGAATAGTAAGGAGGTGGAATAGTTTTGATAGAGAAGTGGATATTGTAACAATCCAGGATTTTATTTGTAATTTAAAATATTTATTAAATTAAATAAATATTTTATTTATGTGGTTGTTGTTAATATATATTTGTGAATTAAATTTATTAGATAATACTCTAATTTAATTTAATAGTTAGAGAGTTGTTAAAGATTACATGAGTTGCTATATTGCTGTCGTAATTTAATAATTAAAGTGATATATTAATTATTAAATAAAATTATAATGATATTTTAATTTTGTGATATTTGGTTTAGTGGAAAATTTATTTAGTATGTGGTAATTAGTTTATTTAATTAAGATTGGATATGAAAATTCAAGTAAACAATGTGAGACAATAAACTATATTATAAATAACTTATGAAGATAAATTAAAAGAGTTTTAATTTGGTTTTACCAAACAAAGCCTTAGAGCTTTAGAAATTCTTATTTTAATCTTGTTTTACCAAACAAGGGTTAAGGAATGATTAAGTCATTATTTTAATAGGTTTTGCCAAATAAGGCCTTATGGCTTTTAAATTTAAAATAAAAATAACTGATAAGTATTTACTAGCCTTATTATTATACGTCAGTTTATTTTTTTATGTTAGCGTCTGTTTTAGTTTTACGTTGGCTTAAGCCTAAGAAAGAACAGAAGGAAGAAAGAAGAGAGAAGAAAGAAGAGAGAAAGAGAAGAAATTCTCTGTAAATTGAGAGAAGGAATTTGTGAGAATTATGAAAGGAAGAAACAAGAAGATTATTCAAGCTTTATAGCAAATTAAAGGTAATAATCCAGCCTAAACCTCTAGTTTTTAGATTCTTGAGTTTTATTGATATCATGGAAGTATGAATTGATGAAGGAATCAATTAGGGTTATGCCAAGTGTTGAATAATCTGATATTTTCATTCATATGTGAAATTTGAGTAACACAAGTTCAAGTTTTAGAATAATCAAATTCATAAAAATAGGTTGAATGATGAAGAATATGAGTTTTGTTATATATATGTATTTTGAGTCTATTTTGAGACCAAAATTGGTTAGGAGTTTATGTTTTAATTGTAAAATTGGTGATGGATTGTGTTAATATGATAAGAAATGAAAATAACGCAAGTTGAATGAATCAATTTGGTTAAGAAACGAATTCGTAGTGAATGAATTCGCTAAACATGTTAAAACATGAAAGTTTAGTATGAACATGAGTTTTGGATCAAGATTTAGGCTAGCTAGTGTTTCTATAAATTGTTATAATTCTAATATGTTGTAGTTCTATGAATTACGAATCCATAGAATCGAAAACAGACTAATTTGGATGTGTATAACTCAAGTTATGAGGATTAGAAGGAGAAAATGTTCAAAAAAATCGCGAGAACAGTAACTTCAGGTCCCGTTTCTGTTAACGGGCGCAGCTGCGTTATGCCCTAAGTTATTTGGGGCGCAACTGCGCTCTAGGGTGCAGCTACGCTCTGGGGCGCAGCTGTGCTCTACCCAACGCTTATTTGGGCACAGCTGCGCCCAAAGTATGTCAGGTGTGATTGTTTTGACCTATTTTAATAAAATAGGCATACCTTTTTCATAAAAATTCCGATTGAGGCGATTTAAGACGATCCGGAACAAGGACGAATAGACTTAAAATTTTTATTCTTTAAGTGTTTCAATTTGAGGTTTGGAACATGAGTCAAAATGGTCATCTTTAGGACTATTGTGTTTTCAGGGACAATCGGAGGGCGTCAGACATATGCAAGTGTAGTACTTTTGACGATAAAAGATGTTGTTCTAAGTTATAAAACATGAATGTTAGTAAATATAATGATGCTTAACATTAATAAATGATATATTAGATAAGTTGTATAAGCATACTAAGCATACACGAGAGAGATAAATCGGGCGTATGACGAATAAACGTTGAAACGCCGTGACAAGTGTTAATGAATGTAAAAAAAAAGTTTTAAGTCAAATAAAATGAACATTATAAGATATGACATGGGGTTTAATATAAAACCAATAATGATTCCTAGTAAGACTTAAACACTTGAATGAACTTCGAGTATGAAATATAGTGAGATGTAAGTCGAAAGTTAACATAATAAAATTGAACATTGTGTATTGATAATAGGAAGGGTTATGAGATGTAGAGTAAAGTTTACATTACAACTACTATGCGTTGCTATGTGACTAATAGTTGATGTGTATGATTATATAATTATGTAGGGCACGTGAAGTGTAGATAAGTGTAAGCTGTTAAATTGTTATTGGTAAACAACGATCAAGGCTAGTCTTTCGGTTCCCATTTGCTATGTGAACTTGATGATTAACTATTTTAAATATTTATTGTAAAGAGCATAATGTGTTATATATATGTTGAAAGTATAAAATATTAAAGTCAACTTATGACTACGTTGATTGAGGAAAGCATGCTGATTGAGTAAGGAACTCAATCTTCGTACTAGTTATATGAATTGTAGTATGTATGTTATGTTAGTCCGATGTTTATGAGATATATGTCGAGCATGTTATTATGTGCTACGTGATGCATGAAAATTGTTAGATTTTGCTGGGCTGTCGAGCTCAACCTTGCAAATAACCACTTTTACAGGTTAAAGATTCAAGGTAAAGTTATGTGCTACTTGAAAGACATGAATCAGATGTGATACTCGAAGATTTATACACTTCGGCTGAATTATTATTATTTGAACCATGTTTAGGGTTCCGAATAATGTATGATGTTTAATAGATGTTGAGTTAAAAAGTTTAATTTTTGTTTGTTGTATGAAAGAGTATTGAACCTGGATGTAAGTTTTATTTATTATCTCTGATAAGTTGAGTAATAAGCTAAGTATGGTTTAAAGGTAGGTAAAGATAAAGGTTTTGAGGAATGTACTTGATAAGTTAAAATGATTATGTAATGATAAACTGTCAAGTTTGAGTTATCTGATATGTAAAGGTTATCGGATTAAAATGTAAGATTCTATATAATAACTTTAATGAAACGAATCATAAAATAACTTGATTCAAAAACACGTAGATGATAAAGGTTTTGATTCAGGGAATTAAAGTAATTAGATAGAAAAGTTTAAATTATTCTGTATTTTATTAAGTTTAGCATCGAATAATGATGTAAAATTAGAAGTTAGACGTGTTATCAACGACCGAAGTCAATAATTAAATTGTATGAATTTTGGGGGCGTTACAGTAGGTATCAAAGCTGTAGGTTATAAACCTTAGGTAGGAGTACCATAGTTTATAACCTTAGAGAAAAGAGGTGAAGATAATGAAAGAATAAGCTTAAATAGAGTTTGAATAATAAGAAGTAATTTAAGAAATTTATAAAGAAGGGATTAAAACATGCATGAGAGGATTCAAAGAAGAATCTCGCAGAGTTATAAGGAATATGAATGTGGGGTTACCCAACTCCAATAATAAGAATGTAAGGTGATAATAAATAGACAATGTCTATAAGAAGAGAATGATAAAGAAGTTAAGAATAGAAAGTTATATTTAAGTATGGTACAATTGTACTTTTTAATAGTTGATGTATGGTATCTGGGCTAAACGATTCCTTCATAGAGTGGAGGTATATACGAACTAGCAACTCGAAACTTAGTTTGTTGGTTGTTTGTGGGAAACCACTCAGCGTACCATATTGAAACTTTTAGAGACTCGATGTGTACTAAGTATAAAAAATGGATATGTATGATGAAATGTGGAACTCGAATGAAATGTTGAGCAATGTAAATGAAGTTAGAAATTCTTAAAGGAAGAAGTGTTATATAAATAAGAAAATTCAAAGAAGAATATTGAAGAGATATAAAGATAAGAAATGAGAGTTACCCTAACTCCAATAGCCAAGATAACGAATAATGTCGTAAATGATGAAAAAGGAAAGAAATGGGATAGTAAAATAAAATGATCACGAGTTAAGAAAAGAATTTTAAGGGAGATGATTATAAAATAAGATCAGGACATGATATGTTTAAGTTATAAAAGAAAGATGGTCTGTAATATTTGAATTATTATAGCTTGATGCTATAAAGATAATGTACTATGATATAGTACGAGGTAAACTCGCGAGGAGTTATAGATAATATGATACGAGGAATTCGTATTGAGCAAGTTAAGAATAATTTATAAGCAAAATAAAGTTAGGTGGGATTTCAATTGAGGACTTATGTGATGGCTGAGTTGTACAAACCTTTGTATGGGCGAGGGTTTTGTGCTTGTACTCAGTTTATCACATTGATAATCATTAGAATGTTGGTATCGCGCTATCAATGTATATGTGGTGAAAAGGTGATTCTTTTCTCATGTGTATATTTGATAGTTAAAAACTGTTAAGATTAGTCAAATATTATTAGGATTAGGTGCGGTTCTTAAAACTAATACATATGGTAAGTTCGTGACTCATAATAATATGGTATGTTTTGAACCCCTCAGCGAATGGACGCCTATAGTCTAACTAGGATAAGTTCTTAAACTCATATTAATGTGGCAAGTTCCTGAACTTTCAATGTGTAGTAAGTTTGATGAACTAAGATTGTAAGTTGAAATACAAGAATATTTACTATAAGAGTATTGGTGGAGCTAGAAATAAAAAGAATCAGTTAGTAATGAGGTAATGGAGTAAGGATTGAAATTGATGGAGAAAATTAGATATTCTAAATCTACTAGCTATGCTAGACTTTCAAGATTTATTGACTTCATGCCAATGGTTGTACTTTTGATTTTTGAAAAATGTTGTATCACACTAGTGAACCAAAGAATTTTTAAAAACAGTGTTATTATTCGCGTATCTATGCTATTTGTTTCGGCTAGATAAAAAAAATGATTTTTAATATTTCAAAATATATTTTAACTATATGTATCGGGTGATATGATAAACGATGGAGTCATCAATGCAATGGAACCTAATGTTGGATGTGATCATATGATTGTCAGCCTACTATGGTGAGATGTAGTATGACAACGTTATAATCATGACGCCATAAAAAGGATTTTTATGATTTCTTTAAGATATGAGAATATATATATATATATATATATATATATATATATATATATATATATATGAATATCTCGATTGATGTCCGAATTGTTGTAAAAGTCTATGCTATTTGATTCAGCTAGACTAATATTGAAAGATGTTCATGAAATTCAAGCGTTTCTTGAGAAGTTATGCCAAACCAAATTATTTTGGTGCGGATTTAGATGTTGAAAAGCTGAGATGAATAACCCTATTATAGGGGAGTTATTTTACGCAATGCATTTGGATGTTTGTGCACAATACATGGTACGAAGGGCTGATCACCCTAAGTACGGAGAGTCCCTACACTATTACTGTTAAGGTTAATGTTGAAAGATTACTTGTAACCGTGGACATAGTTCGTGGTCTTGTGACCCTCAGTTACATCTCTAAAAACTGAGAAGAACAACCCTATTATGGGGGAATTATTTTTACGCGATGTGTTTAGATGTTTGTGCACAATAAATCGTACGAAGGGCTTAACACCCTAAGTACGGGAGTCCCTATAGTCTAACGGCTGTTAAGGTTTAAG
This sequence comes from Panax notoginseng, assembly GCA_016801055.1. Lineage (NCBI taxonomy): Eukaryota > Viridiplantae > Streptophyta > Magnoliopsida > Apiales > Araliaceae > Panax > Panax notoginseng. The sequence continues at coordinate 104,112,611 of CM029020.1, forward strand.
TTGAAAGAGTACGAATAACCGTGGACGTAGTTCAAGGTTTTATGACCCCTCAACATGATTTGGAATCTTTTAAATTCCTGAGTTATTCATACTGTTTCCCAATTATTGAGCAATTGTGGAAAATTCTTGCTATTCTAAAAGGAGAATGTGGTAAGGATGATATTCCTTAGAAAGAAGTAAGTCGTAGAATGCGACACTGAATGATGAATATATTGAATAAGTGAGAAAAGAAATTTTTAAATGAGAAGGAGATGAGTTATCAAAGAATAATGTAAAACTTTCAATAGAAAAATTTAATAACTGTAGAAAGATCTTTGTGAAAAGAAAGTCGTTATAGAACCAACGAATGAATAAAGTATTAGCGTAAAATCTTTTTTGATAGATTGAATAGATGAAGATTGATTAATAAATAAAATTTTGGGGACGAAATTCTTAAAAGAATGGGTAAATGTAATATCCCGAGTGTTTATGATAACGATATTTAAAAAAGAAAATGAATAGATTAAAGAATATATAATACTCAGAATATAATTGAGTTCAAGTGAAAGTTATGAAACAAAACCTAGAATTTATTGAAGAAATGAATGTAGTAGGAAATATAAAACCTGTATTAAGGTCATATGTTGAAGTTATTCAACGAAGAGATTTGATGAAAACCTAAGTAAGGTAGGATTTCGGTGATTCCGACGACGGAATCCTTATAAGGAGGGAAGAATATGATGAATAAATTATTTGAGTTGTGATTCTGGGGACAAAATTCTTGTAAAGGAGGGAAGGATGTAACAATCCAGGATTTTATTTATAATTTAAAATATTTATTAAATTAAATAGATATTTTATTTATGTGGTTGTTGTTAGTATATATTTATGAATTAAATTTATTAGATAATACTCTAATTTAATTTAATAGTTAGAGAGTTGTTAAAGCTTACATGAGTTGCTATATTGCTGTCGTAATTTAGTAATTAAAGTGATATATTAATTATTAAATAAAATTATAATGAGATTATAATTTTGTGATATTTGGTTAAGTGGAAAATTTATTTAGTATGTGATAATTAGTTTATTTAATTAAGATTGGATATGGAAATCCAAGTAAATAATGTGGTACAATAAACTATATTATAAATAACTTATGAAAATAAATTAAAAAAGTTTTAATTTGGTTTTACCAAACAAAACCTTAGAGCTTTTGAAATTCTTATTTCAATCTTGTTTTGCCAAACAAGGCTTAAGGACTGATTAAGTCATTATTTTAATAGGTTTTTCCAAACAAGGCCTTATTGCTTTTAAATTTAAAATAAAAAAAACTGATAAGTATTTAGTAGCCTTATTATTATACGTCAGTTTATTTTTTTATGTTAGCGTCTGTTTTAGTTTTACGTTGTCTTAAGCCTAAGAAAGAATAGAAGGAAGAAATAAGAGAGAAGAAAGAAGAGAGAAAGAGAAGAAGTTCTCTGTAATTGAGAGAAGGAATTTGTGAGAATTATGAAAGGAAGAAACAAGAACATTTTTCAAGCTTTATAGCAAATTAAAGGTAATAATCTAGCCTAAACCTCTAGTTTTTAGATTCTTGAGTTTTATTGATATCATGGAAGTATGAATTGATGAAGAAATCAATTAGGGTTATGTCACGTGTTGAATAATATGATATTTTCATTCATATGTGAAATTTGAGTAACACAAGTTCAAGTTTTAGAATAATCAAATTCATGAAAATAGGTTGAATGATGAAGGATTTGAGTTTTGTTATATATATATATATATATATATATATATATATATATATATATATATATATATATATATATATTTTTTTTTTGAGTCTGTTTTGAGACCAAAATTGGTTAAGAGTCTATGTTATAATTGTAAATTGGTTATGAATTGTGTTAATACGATAAGAAACGAAAATAACGCAAGTTGAATGAATCAATTTGGTTAAGAAACGAATTCGTAATGAATGAATTCGCTAAACATGTTAAAACATAAAATTTTAGTATGAACATGAGTTTTAGATCAAGATTTAGGCTAGCTAGTGTTTCTGTAAATTGTTATAATTCTAGTATGTTGTAGTTCTATGAATTACGTATCCATAGAATCGAAAACGGACTAATTTGGATGTGTATAACTCAAGTTATGAGGATTAGAAGGAGAAAAGGTTCAAAAAAGTTGCAAGAACAATAACTTTAGGTCCCGTTTCTACTAACGGGCACAGCTGCGCTGTGCCTTAAGTCATTTGGGGCACAGCTGCACTCTGGGGCACAGCAGTGCTATGCCCAAGGCTTATTTGGGTGCAGCTGCGCCCAAAGTATGTCAGGTGTGACTGTTTTGACCTATTTTAGTAAAATAGGCATAACTTTTTGATACAAACTCCGATTGAGGCGATTCAAGATGATCCGGAGTGAGAACGAATAGACCTAAAACTTTTATTCTTTAAGTGTTTCAATTTGAGGTCTGAAACAGGGGTCCAAAAGGTCATCTTTAGGACTGTTGTGTTTTCGGGGACAATCGGAGGGCGTCGGGCATGCACATATGCAAGTGTAGTACTTTTGATGATAAAAGATGTTGTTTTAAGTTATAAAACATGAATGTTAGTAAATATAATGATGCTTCACATTAATAAATAATGTATTAGATAAGTTGTATAAGCATACTAAGCATACACAAGAGAGACAAATCGGGCGTGTGACGAATAAACGTCGAAACGCTGTGACAAGTGTTAATGAATGTAGAAAAATATATTTTAAGTCAAATGAAATGAACATTATAAGATATGACATGGGGTTTAATATTAAACCAATAATGATTCCTAGCAAGACTTAAACACTTGAATGAACTTCGAGTATGGAATATAGTGAGATGTAAGTCGAAAGTTAACACAATAAAATTGAACATTATGTATTGAAAGTTTACATTACAACTACTATGCATTGCTATGTGACTAATAGTTAATGTGTATGATTATATAATTATGTAGGGCACATGAAGTACAGATAACTGTAAGCTGTTAAACTGTTATTGGTAAACAACGATCAATGCAAGTCTTTCGGTTCCTATTTGCTATGTGAACTTGATGATTAACTATTTTAAATCTTTATTGTAAAGAGCATAATGTGTTATATATATATTGAAAGTATGAAATGTTAAAGTCAACTTATGATTACGTTGATTAAGTAAAGCATGCTGATTGAGTAAGAAACTCAATCTTTATACTTGTTATATGAACTGTAGCATGTATGTTGTGTTAGTTCGATGTTTATGAGATATATGTTGAGCATGTTATTATGTGCTACGTGATGCATGAAAAATGTTAGATTTTGTTAGGCTATTGAGCTCAACCTTGCAAATAACCACTTTTGTAGGTTAAAGATTCAAGGAAAAGTTATGTGCTACTTGAAAGACATTAATCAGATGTGATACTTGAAGATTTATACACTTTGGCTGAATTATTATTATTTGAACCATGTTTAGGGTTCTGAATAATGTATGATGTTTAATAGATGTTGAGTTATAAAGTTTAAATTTTGTTTGTTGTATGAAAGAGTATTGAACCTGGATGTAAGTTTTATTTATTATCTCTGATAAGGTGAGTAATAAGCTAAGTATGGTTTAAAGGTAAGTAAAGATAAAGGTTTTGAGGAATGTACTTGATAAGTTACAATGATTATGTAATGATAAACTGTCTAGTTTGAGTTTTCTGATTTGTAAAGGTTATCAGATTAAAATGTAAGATTCTATATAATAACTTTGATGAAGCGAATCATAAAATAACTTAATTCAAAAATATGTAGATGATAAAGGTTTTGATTTAGGGAATTAAAGTAATAAGATAGAAAAGTTTAAATTATTCTGTATTTTATTAAGTTTAACATCGAATAATGATGTAAAATCAGAAGTTAGACGTGTTATCAACGACCGAAGTCGATAATTAAATTGTATGAATTTTGGGGGCGTTACACATATTGGTGGAGCATGTATCATAAGGAGTAACAAGGATGGCTATTAGTGGACTTAAACATTAATAATCATGTTACAAGTAGAATCATAATCATAGAATTATGAACTAATGAAGAACACATGAAAATCTATCATATATTGTTGATGGACAAGTTTAAAACCATCATATATAGGCTTAGATGATATATGTTTGTTTAGTATGATGGATGTATGGATAATGGAATGAATCCATTTTTAAAGAAGTAAAAATCTCAAGTAACGAAGTTATGACAAAATTTACGAGATTAGACGATAATCGTCGAAATCGTGAAATTCTCGGAATGAAAGTCAAAAGTCGCCGTTTAACTCGAAAACCTTAGTTTTTAATGGCATATCGTAGAACTTTGCATTTAAGAGTTGCGGACTCAAGAATGGTCGAATTCTGACTTAAAATGAAGAAACGAGCTATGAACGTTCACGAACGTTTAACGAATGCATATTAGAAAACTTAAACTATGACATTAGTGTTAACGGACTCGAAAACGTAAGTTGTCCTAATGATATCGTAGAATACAAGATATGTGAGATAACGACTTTTGAATGAGCCAATTCTGACTTATAATGATTAAATTACGAGCCCGAAAAGGATTGTAATTGGAAAACTTAAAAAAATTTCAAAGGCTCAAGGCCGGCGCTGCAGCGCCACCCAAGCCTATGAACATGGCGCTGCAGCGTCATGCCCAGATCCCAGACACTGATGAGTTATAAGACCCCAACTTATTATAAATTAAATTGAATTCTCTCTATTTATTATTTTGAAATAGCAAGGGTTGATTTGATTAATGTGATAAGTTATGGGTAAAATGCGCAAATATCTTAAATAAGCAAGTGGTTATAAAATATTCTTGTTGTCAGGGAATATTCGTTTGGTCATGAAATATTCTTACTGTCGGGGAATATTCGTACGACGGCGCAGCCTTGTGTGGGCCCCATAACGAAAAGCGATTGGATGAAGAAAACGATAAGTATAAGTTTTTATAAATAACGGCATAGTTGTTACCGTTAATACTGTTGGAATATCCGGTGGTTAAAACACAGTAATACGCGGTGTTGCACAGTAGCACACTGTATTGCACCAATTATTGATTCTTATATAAGAAGGCATTACTCAATAATTGTTACAGTAATTACTGTTCAATATTTTATTTTATTAATTCAATAATTGCTACGTTGATATTTTATATTATTGTTGTTTCAATAATTGTCACTGCACAGTATTTCCCATTATCAGATCAATAATTCATATTATTTTAATAATATTATAAGATAGCATTATTGGCAATATCTAGAAATTTCTGTCTAAGGAGTGGTTTGGTCACCTAATTGCGTGCCAGTAAGGAGAAATCCTTATTGGAAAGCCCCCTCTTTCCTGGGAATGGCCTGGTTGTCAGTATTGTGATTCTGTAATATTATTTGTGAATAATTAATTACTGATTTATATGATAAGGAAAATATTTATTTATGTGGATATAAATGGAGGAATTTTTTTTAAAGTGACAATTGTTGAATATTGATATTTTATCTTTTTTGATAAAATAATATATTATTATATTTTAATAATATAATAATGATGATATTTTTACGATGAATGTGTGATATATGAATAAATGAGGAGGAAGAGTATTTTTGTTATAATAAATGATAAAAACACTTTAAACATGTCGGTGGGCCCAATTTTTGACTGAAATTTGATTATAGCATGTAAAATCGTCCGTAAATGAATTTCGGTTAATTTTTGCTTGGAATTTGGAAAGACTTAAACTTACAAAGTTGTAGATAATTAAATTTCCTATGGAATGGACATAAGATTTGAATTTTTCTGATAAAATGGCTATTTATTATGGATTATTGAAGTTCCGAAATAATTGATTTTTAGAGTTTTAAATGATTTTAATATGAAAAACGTTTTTTGTAATTTTTATGAGGTGGGCCACTTGTGTGGCTGATGTTTTGACAAAAAAAAAGTGGGCATATGAAATTTATATAAAATATTAGTATTTTCTTAAATTTTCTGCTTTGTGTCTAAGCAATTTTCTATAAATAGGGTGCTTAGGTTAGAATTGAAAATCAAACCAGAAATTGAAGTTTTCTCTCTCTATATTATCGAGCGTATTCTTGTGAGTATTTTGATACTTTGAGTGTTGCTATACGGTGCAAGTTCCTTCAGCACTATATCCGGTATTTCAGTCAGAAGCACTGTCCTTTTGAGGTAAGGGATGTTATTTTTTTTATAAATGATATTATTTCTTTCAATATCATTATGCCGAAATATTGGTAAGATTTTTCTTGTGAAATTCTTGTCTTTTTGTGTCGGAGTTACTATTCACGTATACGGTACTATTCACGTATACGGCACTATTCACGAATACGACACTATTCACTAAAAAATAAAATTTTCTCTTCTTTGTCCCAGATGTCTATTTTTGTTACTATCTTTGATTGTATCCATGTTTTGATCTTTATTCTTGAATTTTACTCCACTATGGTATATTATGGGTTGTTTTTGAACATGGATAAACCGAAGTACGAATCCCTAATATTTGTTCTTTTGTCTCACTGAATTCGTTTTTCTTAAAATATTTTTCATCATCCTCAGTCCTAAATGATGATATTATTGAATATCTTTGGTCTGTAGTATAAAGATGAATGATTAACTGATGAATATCTTTGGCCCGTAGTGCAAAGATGAACAGGTGTTTAGATGAACATGACCAACTGGTGATACACATGAATATCTTTGGCCTGTAGAGCAAAGATGAATATTTGATTCAAGATGTATATTGATTGATGTTACAGGGATAAAATATTGATGATGGACTTTTAAATCTTAGAAGATAGTAGAATTCATTCTCTACTTAACTCTTCTAATGGATTACTATTTCCGCTGTAGTTGTTGATCTAAAATTTGTTGTCTATTATATTCTATCAGATTTTTTCCTGTTGAGGACTAACGATAATTTGTTCAATATTATCTTAGTCATAATATTCTTTAATGGGCTAGTTGAGCTCACCCTTTTCCTTTTTGTTCCATTTTTCTTCTTAGGAGGCGAGAATATAGCGGGAAGTAGTCGGGGTGTGGAGTGATGTTCCAAGGCAGTTGTTATAGTAGTCCTCACTATTTTATAAATAGTGTATCAATAATTGTAATGAGGACTTATTTGAGTGTGGATATTGTCTAGAAGACAATATTTGTATTTAAACTCACAGTTTATGTGTTGTCGTATTTTGCATGATAATTATATTAATAAAGTAGTAGTTATTTCTGTACCATGCTTTGGCGACTCAGAATGAGTGATGTATACCTGTTTTGGGGGCATCACAGTTGGTATCAGAGCTTAGGGATATGGTCTCTGGCGGAGATCGGGGAATAGAACTAGGAGGGGAAATACAAGTAAATCCTTCGCTAGTGTGTTCTACCTAAGCTTATTTATTGGTAGGTCAGAATATAAGGTTATTATGTGATATGTTAATTTCTTTAATTAACCCTTGTTTCGTGACAGTATTTGAGAATGGCAACCGAGAATGTTAATAGTGGAGTAAATGAGACCGTGGAGACACCTTTACTCACCAATCAGGAGAACGTGCAACAGGAAGACAATGTTTCTCCTGTAAACAACACCACTGAGCAGATGATGAACGATGGGATGTTTAGAAGCTTTTTGCAGTTCATAAAAAATCAGACGTGGGAGACTCGTGTACAAAATATAGGTGAAAATGATAGCAACACGCAGTTTGTCACAGCTAAGCAGTTCAAAGAGTTGGGACCATCAGAATTCTGGGGAAAGCCGGACCCGATTAAGGCGAAAACGTGGGTCAAGCAAATTACCAAGATATTCTATGTCTTGGGATGCACAGAGGAACAGAAGGTTCCATTCGCCACCTTTATGTTCCGTAATGAAGCAGATTGCTGGTGGGAATCTATGAAGCGTACCCATCCAGCCACACTCAATATGACTTGGGAAACATTTCAGAAACTGTTCAATGACAAGTGCTTTCCTGAAAGTATTCGTCATATGAAGGAGGTATAATTTATTAGACTGGAATAGAATAACATGACTGTGTCCCAGTATGAGGCCAAGTTAGCGGAGTTATCCAGGTTTGCACCTCATTTGGTGGAGAATGAGGAACGTATGACGCGGATGTTTCTGAGAGATTTGAAACCCGACATACGTCAATATCTCATTTCTCATGAAATTTTCTCTATATTCAGATGTTGTCAACATGGCTCAATTATTAGAGCGAGATAATAAGTACGTTCAACCGAGGGACCACAACCAGGGTCATACCGGTGACAACAGTCATCGGAGCAATGATAGTCAACGGGGAGAAAAAAATACAGACAAAAGTGGTAACCACTCTGGTGGTAATCGTGGCCATGATAATAGGAGAGGCGAGTCAAGTGAAAATTTCAAAAAGAGGAGATTCAACAATGACAATGTGAAGACGTCAGTACCAGTATCAACTGTTTCTAAGGGAGGAGAACGACCACCGGTTGTATGCTATAAATGTGGAAAAAAGGGACACATCGGCCCAAACTGTCCACAACAGTTCAAGGTATGTTATAATTATAGAAAAGAAGGACATATCACTCGAGATTGTACTGTAGTTAAACCAAGTCCAGCGAGGATGGTGACTCAAAATGTTGTCCCAGACAAGGCAAAGTCAGCGGTTCCTGGAAGAGCGTTTGTCGTGACTGGCCAAAATGCGAGAAACCCGAACGAGGTGATCACGGGTAAGCTAATCATAAACTCTTGCGAAGTTTATACCTTACTAGATATCGGTTCTACCCATTCTTTTATCTCTCCTGCTTGTGCTCAACGTTTGAACTTGACTTCGGAGAAATTAGACTTTGACTTATCTGTTGAGACTCCGTTAGGAGAAACTTTCATTACATCTACTGTTTATAAATCTTGTTTGATCCAAGTTGGCACCATCACATTACCTGTTGATCTTATCTCTGTAAAGATACTTGCATTTGATGTGATTTTAGGAATTGATTGGTTAACTACTCATTATGCCAAAATTGATTATTTTCGTAAGGTTGTTAGTTTTTATATTCCTAACAAACCTGTTATGCGAATTCAAGCAACCAAACCACTAAAGTCAATCACTATCATATCAAACCATAAAGCCATTCGTTTATTAAAAAATGGATGCCAAGCTTTCTTAGCCCATGTCATGGACTTGAACAAAGACACGTCAGATTTGAATAATATTTCTGTTGTTAGTGAATTTCCTGACGTATTTCCTGAAGAACTTCCCGGTCTACCCCCAGAACGTGAAGTTGAATTCTTTATTGATCTTGAACCTGGTATGAAGTCCATTTCTAAAACCCCATATCGAATGGCTCCTATTAAACTTCAGGAGTTAAAGGTCCAACTACAGGAGTTATTGGACATCAGTTTCATTCGTCCTAGTACATCTCCGTGGGGTGCTCCTATTTTATTAGTAAAGAAGAAAGACGGGAGTATGCAACTTTGTATTGACTACTGGGAATTTAACCATGTCACCATCAAGAATAGGTATCCGCTACCTCGCATTGATGACCTGTTTGACCAATTGCAAGGAGCACAATTCTTTTCAAAGATCGATCTTCGTTCTGGATATCATCAGCTGAAGATTAAAACTGAGGATATTCCGAAGACTGCTTTTAGAACTTGGTATGTGCATTATGAATTCCTAGTCATGTCTTTTGGATTGACTAATGCTCCTACGGCTTTCATGGATATGATGAACCGTGTATTCAAGGACTATTTAGATCAGTTCGTTGTTATCTTTATTGATGACATCCTTATCTATTCGAAAAGTCGTGAAGATCATGAGCACCATTTGAAGCTGGTACTTCAAAAGCTTCGTGAAAATAAGCTATATGCCAAGATGAAGAAATGTGAGTTCTGGCTTGAGAAAGTAGCATTCCTTGGGCACGTGGTGTCAAAACATGGAATATTTGTTGACCCGGTGAATATTGAAGCAATACAAAGTTGGGAGCAACCTAAGTCGGTGACCGAAGTACGTAGCTTTCTGGGCTTAGGTGGTTATTATCGGAGATTCGTGGAAAGATTTTCTCGAATCGCTACTCCGTTAACTCAGCTTACTCAAAAAGATACAAAATTCGTTTGGAGCGAGGAATGTGAGAAGAGTTTTCAAGAGCTTAAGAGGAGACTCATTTCGGCACCTGTTCTGACAATACCATCTGGTTCGGATGGATTTGTTATCTACAGCGATGCTTAAGACAAAAGGTTAAGATGTATTCTCATGCAACATGGGAATGTCATAGCCTATGCATCGCGACAACTCAAAGAATATGAGAGGAATTACCCTACTCATGATCTAGAGTTAGCAACAGTCGTTTTTGTGTGAAAAATCTGGAGGCACTATCTATATGGGGAGAAAGTAAAGATATATTCGGACCATAAAAGCCTCAAATATTTCTTCACCCAAAAAGAACTCAACATGTGGCAATGACGTTGGCTCGAGCTGTTGAAAGATTATGACCATACCATTTAATACCATCCTGGAAAAGCGAACGTGGTAGCTGACGCATTGAGTAGAAGATCATATGCGGGAACGAGTGCGATGTTGTCATCACAAAGGCCCATTTTGTATGATTTACAAAAGATGAATATAGAATTCAAGACTCCGGGGACCCATGCGATGATGTCAAGTATGAGCATATAACCAACTTTAATCGATAAAGTTAAAGTTGCTCAAGCCACAGACCTGAAGCTGATGCGTATGAAGAAGAAAGTACAAGAAGGTGTTATCCTAGAAGCAAGAATCGATGAAGAAGGAATACTTCGTGTCAATTCCAGACTTTGTGTTCCTAATGACTCTGATTTGAAGAACAACATCATGATGGAGGCACATAATAGACCGTTTGCAATTCATTTTAGAAGTACCAAAATGTATCGTGATCTTCGATATACATTTTGGTGGAACAATATGAAGAGAGAGATTGCGAAGTTTATCTCGAGGTGTTTAACTTGTCAACGTGTAAAGACAGAGCATCAAGTGCCAAAGGGTCCATTGAAACCACTTGAGATTCAAAAATAGAAGTGGGAACACATTACCATGGATTTCGTTACGGGTCTTTCGAAGGTTTCTCAAGGCATAGATGCGATTTGGGTTATTGTTGATAGATTAACTAAGTCTGCTCATTTCTTGCCAATACGGGAGACTTATTATCTTGAACGTCTTGCTCGTATGTATGTAAATGAGATTTTGAGATTGCATGGCATTCCAGTATCCATAGTTTCGGATCGTGACCCAAGATTTACTTCACGATTTTGGGTTAGCTTGCAGAAAGCTATGGGCACAGATTTACGATTCAGTTCAGTATACCATCCTCAAACAGACGGACAATCAGAGAGGACTATTCAAACTCTTGAAGATCTATTAAGACTCTGTGTCCTAGACTTCAAAGGGAGTTGGGATAAGTAGTTATCATTGGTGGAATTCTCCTACAACAACAATTACCAGGCAAGTATAGGTGTGGCTCCATTCGAAGCATTGTATGGACGAAAGTGTCGCTCTCCAGCATGTTGGGATGAGGTGGGTGAAGCAACATTGTTGGGACCAGAGTTGGTATGTATGACTACAGAAAAGATCTAAATGATTTGACAACGTATACAAATGGCACAGGATCGACAAAAGAGTTATGCGGATCTTCATCGAAAGGACGTGGAATTTAGTATTGGGGATCATGTATTGTTGCGAATTGCTCCATAGAAGGGAGTTACAAGATTTGGGAAGAGAGGAAAGCTCAATCCACGATTTATTGGTCCATTTCAAATTCTTGACCGAGTAAGAAATGTAGCCTATAGACTAGCGTTACCTCCAAGCATGTCTCGTGTTCATAATATTTTTTCACATATCTGTGCTTCGTAAATATGTGAAAGACTCGAACCATATTATTACGTTAGAACTAGACGAGATATCTGAAGACTTAACATACGATGAGGTACTTGTCAAGATCTTGGATAAGAAGGAGCATGTCCTACGCATAAAGGTCATACCACAAGTCAAAGTTTTGTGGAGGAACCATGCTATTGAGGAAATGACCTGGGAATTGGAAACAGAAATGAAAGCGAGATATCTTCACCTTTTCGAAACACCAGGTATGTACGTCAATTTTGAGGACGAAATTTCATAAGGAGGGGAGGTTGTAAGACCCCAACTTATTATAAATGAAATTGAATTCTCTCTATTTATTATTTTGAAATAGTAAGGGTTGATTTGATTATTATGGTAAGTTATGGGTAAAATGCGTAAATATCTTAAATAAGCAAGTGGTTATAAAATATTCTTGTTGTCAGGGAATATTCGTTTGGTCGTGAAATATTCTTACTATCAGGGAATATTCGTACGACGGTGCAGCCTTGTGTGGGCCCCATAACAGAAAGTGATTGGATGAAGAAAACGACAAGTATAAGTTTTTATAAATAACGGCGTAGTTGTTACCGTTAATACTGTTGGAATACGCGATGGTTAAAACACAGTAATACGCGGTGTTGCACAGTAACACACGGTATTGCACCAATTATAGATTCTTTCGTAAGAAGGCATTACTCAATAATTGTTACAGTAATTACTGTTCAATATTTTATTTTATTGATTCAATAATTAGTACGTTAATATTTTATATTATTGTTGTTTCAATAATTGTCACTGCACAGTATTTCCTATTATCAGATCAATAATTCATATTATTTTAATAATATTATTAGATAACATTATTGAAAATGTCTAGAAAGTTCTATCTAAGGATAGGTTTGGTCACCTAATTGCACGCCAGTAAGGAGAAATCCTTATTGGAAAGCCCCCTCTTTCCTGGGAACGACCTGGTTGTCAGTATTGTGATTCTGTAATATTATTTGTGAATAATTAATTATTAATTTATATGATAAGGAAAATATTTATTTATGTGGATATAAATGGAGGAATGTTTTTTAAAGTGACAATTGTTGAATATTGATATTTTATCTTTTCTGATAAAATAATATATTATTATATTTTAATAATATAATAATGATGATATTTTTACGATGAATGTGTGATATATGAATAAATGAGGAGGAAGAGTATTTTTGTTACAATTAATGATAAAAACATGTTAAACATGTCGGTGGACCCAATTTTTGACTGAAATTTGTTTATAGCCTGTAAAATCGCCCGTATGTAGATTTCGGTCAATTTTTGCTTGGAATTTAGAAAAACTTAAACTTATAAAGTTGTAGAGAATTGAATTTTCTATGGAATGGACATAAAATTTGAATTTTTCTGATAAAATGACTATTTATTATGAATTATTGAAGTTCCGAAATAATTAATTTTTGGAGTTTTAGATGATTTTAATAAGAAAAATGTTTTTTGTAATTTTTACGAGGTGGGCCACTTGTGTGGCTGATGTTTTGACAAAAAAAAGTGGGCGTAGGAAATTTATATAAATATATTAATATTTTATTAAATTTTTTACTTTGGTGTTCTAAGCAATTTCTTATAAATAGGGTGCTTAGGTTAGAATTGAAAATCACACCAGAAACTGAAGTTTTCTCTCTCTATATTATCGAGCGTATTCTTGTGAGTATTTTGATACTTTGAGTGTTGCTATACGGTGCAAGTTCCTTTAGCACTATATCCAGTATTCCAGTCAGAAGCATTGTCCTTTTGAGGTAAGGGATGTTATTTTTTTTATAAATGATATTATTTCTTTCAATATCATTATGCCGAAATATTGGTAAGATTTTTCTTGTAAAATTCTTGTCTTTTTGTGTCGGGGTTACTATTCACGTATACGACACTATTCACGAATACGACACTATTCACCGAAAAATAAAATTTTCTCTTCTTTGTCCTAGATGTCTATTTTTTTTACTATCTTTGATTGTATCCATGTTTTGATCTTTATTCTTAAATTTTACTCCACTATGGTATATTATGAGTTATTTTTGAACATGGATAAACCGAAGTACGAATCCCTAATATTTGTTCTTTTGTCTCACTGGATTCGTTTTCTTTAAAATATTTTTCATCATCCTCAGTCCTAAATGATGATATTATTGAATATCTTTGGTCTGTAGTACAAAGATGAATGATTAACTGATGAATATCTTTGGCCCGTAGTGCAAAGATGAACAGGTGTTTAGATGAACATGACCAACTGGTGATACAAATGAATATCTTTGGCCTGTAGTGCAAAGATGAATATTTGATTCAAGATGTATATTGATTGATGTTACAAGGATAAAATATTGACAATGGACTTTTAAATATTAGAAGATAGTAGAATTCATTCTCTACTTAACTCTTCTAATGGATTGTTGTTTCCGCTGCAGTTGTTGATCTAAAATTTGTTGTCTATTATATTCTATCAGATTTTTCCCTATTGAGGACTAACGATAATTTGTTCTATATTATCTTAGTCATAATATTCTTTACTGGCTAGTTCAGCTCACCCTTTTCCTTTTTGTTCCATTTTTCTTCTTAGGAGGCGAGAATATAGCGGGAAGTAGTCGGGGTATGGAGTGATGTTCCAAGGCAGTTGTTATAGTAGTCCTCACTATTTTACAAATAGTGTCTCAATAATTATAATGAGGACTTATTTGAGTATGAATATTGTCTAAAAGACAATATTTGTATTTAAACTCACAGTTTATGTGTTGTCGTATTTTGCACGACAATTGTATTAATAAAGTTGTAGTTGTTTCTGTACCATGTTTTGGCGACTCAGAATGGGTGATGTATACCTATTTTGGGGGAGTCATATGAGTTGCGCTGCAGCGCGACATATAAGAAGGGAACTGGAGCCGCAGCGCCAGTAATAAGCAAGAGGCAGAGATGAATGAAAATGAATACAAAGAAAGGGAAGCTGATTGAAGGTGAATTATGACCTTAATTAACCTAAAGTAACATCATTAAGGATGATTAAAACCTTATGATTAACAATTAAAAGTTAACGAAAGGTTACAAGAATGTAAACACAAAGTAATATGGTAAATCGTACACACGTTAAAGGAATGATTGAGTTTACTTAAAATGTAATTACTTAAACATTGAATAAATAAGATTACTTATAACAATAACATGTTATAAAGCCGTAATGAACGTTAGCTAATTTAATGAATGTTAGTTAAGCAAATGGATAGGTAGACCGAGAAGAAGGAGAAGATAGGTTAATAACAATACTTATTGATTGTTTATGACCTAATGTGGCATGCTATGTAATTATGTGATGTAGAATCTATAAAGACTCAAAAGGGAAGTGAATTAACTATAAAAAACGCTGAAGGCAAGTGTTCTAAACCATTATCTATGTTTATTTTGGACAAGCTTTATGATTCATGTATCTTACGTATGAATTGATATAAAAAAAAGTCGAAGCCAATTTCTTCGGCTAGACTTAATGTATTTTGTGGATTTCATTATAATCTATCAAAATAATATTGATATTGCTATCTTATACCGACTGTTTGGTATGGATTTCAAAGAAAGACTGAGTATGAATGAACAAATATTTTTTCGTCAATCGACAGGCACGTGAGGTTGCCAAAACTTAAACGTAAATACGTTTAATGAAGTAGTGTTGTACAACATAGAGTACTATAGGCTGATCACCTAGACTTGCTCGTAAGAAATGTCAGACTTACGGACTTGGTGCCGGGTTGTCCTTTTAAAGAAAGAATGAAATGCTCAAGGTCTTGGACCAAAATCAAGGTTTAACAGATGTTGTTCATTGTTAAACATTTTAAAGAAAAGAGAAGTGCTATTTTGAATTCTCTATAGTACTTCATAACCATTACTTCGGTTATAGGAGATATATATGCATATGATTTAAACATATTGCTCAAATGAAATTGTTATACTTGCTGAACTAGTTATGCTCACCCTTGCTTGAACCATATGAATGCAGCTAAGAATGAACGGACCGAAGGATCTAGTAAGGATAAAGGAAAGACTAAGGCGAACAAATAGTTGTCTTTGTAATTGCATAGTATGAATTTTATATTTATTTGATACTATGACGAAGAACAAATGTAATAGTTACAAAGAACCTGGAAAGGGAAATATTATGTTATAATATATAGAAGACATACACTCTTTTGAGGTATTTCAATTGAATGTATGTGTGAATAGTAGCACCATGTAGCACCATCTGTCGGGTTGAAAGATACCCGGATTTGGGGGTGTCACATCTGCTGACTACTGATACGCAATTAATTATCCGCTTAAGTAGTCTAATATAACTTTCTTCGAAAAACCTATCACTGATCTTTCAATTAGCATCTCATAACATTTCTTATAATAAATTATCTAATATTTAATCATATAATTAAATATTAAACATTACATTAAATCTTTAATAATATTATCACCTCTTGATAATATTATTATCACATCAACATTAACTTTAACTTAAAACCTCATTGAGTATTAGTAATCTTAATAATATTTCATTCACTTCTTAGTATTATTAATCAAATAATACTTTATTCACTTTCTAATATTATTAATCATTTAATAATATTTTAATTACCTTATAATATTATTAACATTTTAATAATATTTTAATTATTATATAACACTTCACTTCTTTATTAATATTATTAACCCTTTAATAATATTTTAATCGATATCTAATATTATTAATCATTTAATAATATTTTAATCATTATCAAATATTATTAATTATTTAAAAATATTTTATTTAATTTTTTAAATATTATTAATCATTTAATAATACTTTAATCAAATATTATTAATCCTTTAATAATATTTTAATCTAATATTATTAATCTTTTAATAGCATTTTAATCTAATATTATTAATTATATTAATAATATTTTAATCTAATATTATTAGTCATTAAATAATATTTTAACCATTTATTAAACTAGTAAACAATTTATTTTAATTGTTTACCCTTTACTAATTCACTTATTTAATAATCACAAAATGTCACAATATAACTTCTCATAAAAAATGACCAAAATACCCCTTAAAATTTTGTAAATATCATTTTTAGGGTTTTTAAGCCATCAAATTATATTTTTACCATTTATGACATCACATAACTTATTATTATCAATTTTTCATAACAAAAACATTTACATGAAAAATACCAAACCAGATATGAAAATTTTTCTTGTCTAGAAATCAACAAAATATGGTTTCCCCATGAACATATATTTTTTCTGGAATTTTCCAATTCAGTTTGCTATTTTTAAAGGGTCCAAAACAGTCAGATCTTGCAACAATTATCATAAATTGAGATTTTGTC
Organism: Panax notoginseng; assembly: GCA_016801055.1. Taxonomy (NCBI): domain Eukaryota; kingdom Viridiplantae; phylum Streptophyta; class Magnoliopsida; order Apiales; family Araliaceae; genus Panax; species Panax notoginseng. The sequence continues at coordinate 104,129,883 of CM029020.1, forward strand.
CAAAACTCATGAAATTTTCAGGGTATGTTCCTTCCATGTACATGTACTCCTAGTACAAAATTTACAATTTTTGGACTTAACCATAAAGAGTTATTTCAGTTTACTTTTAAAATAGTACTTTCTCGTAAAATCCATAACTTTCATTCTACACATCTAAAAATCGCCATCTTTGGACCAGATCTTGATAACTCATCATCTTAACATCTTAAATTTTTCCAAAATTTTTAAAGAAGAGTAAAAGGACGAAAATGCTCCTGTAAGAAAATGGTCAGGATCTGTCCTTTCCTTTTCTTCACAAGCTGGATTATTTTCACTAAAATAGCCACCATGGCTTGTAGAATCATCATTTTTGAGCGCTACCACTTGGGTTTAAAAGCTAACTTATATATATAGCACATCTCTTTGACGGGTTGCAAAAACAAGGTGTAGATCTTAAATGGTAGTTGATTAAAGTGGAAGAAAGTGAGGGTTTTCTAGCCTTTAACACTACAAGAAAAAGGCTTATCAACGACCGCTTATCCGCGATCGTATAAGGTCGCATATATCTATCAGCGACCAAATTCGGTCGCTGATAGTGGTCGCATGTAATATGGTAGCTGTCTACACAACATCGACAACTTTTAGCGACCGATAGGTTTGCGACCGCTATATAGCGACCGAATCAGTCGCTGAGCTGAGTCACCGTGAGCCAGCTCGCATTGGTGACGTGGTCCATGTGTCCGTGACCACCACTAGCGACCACTGCGGTCGCTAACAGCCTGAGTTCATAAACGGTCGCTGATAAACAATAACGACCGTATGCGGTCGTTGATTTCTATTTTAAAATTTTTTTGGCTGTTTGGTGGATTTCCAAAAAAAATTGTACATATGTGTACCTATTTTATATCCCAACACACAACAGTATCTATATATAAACTAACATTCCTAAAAATCCATCGAGATCCATCGATCGATCCATATATATATATATATATATATATATATATATATATATATATATATATATATATATATATATATATATATATATATATAAACATCCACGCACGTATAAACATAAACAAAAATCGTCTGACTAAAACTGAATATGCGTAGGTTAAACAATTTACAGTTACATGATCACCAAATGTCCTACATATACCATTGGAATATATCATAACATCAATTAGACATGCTAACATTATAGACATAATTAAAAACCGTTCGACTAAAACGGACTTGGTTTCTTCATTCTTAATTACTTTCTTAAGTGTCATGTCTAAAGTGTGCTAAAATAGACATGCAAAACTAAATATAAAGCTAAATAATGACAAGATTACCTTGGCTTCATCATCATGTTGTGTTGCTCTCGCTATTGCATAATTAAGCTAACTCCTCAGAACTCGGAGACTACAAATACCCGCCAAGTGCAAGAAGAAGATTATACGATCTTCGGTTTTCGTCGATAAAGTTTGTCCCCAGTACTCATTGAGAAGTGTAAGCTAGTTGTGACCAACCTCTCCATGAAATTGGGAAACATCCTCGATTTTAAAGCCCTAGGTTTTTCAGTTGTTACTCCTGTTTTTCCAAAATCACCTGCTATAGAGTGAAGGGTTGCCAACTGGGATATTTTTTTACTCATAATCTTATTTGACTCAAGGTCTGCATGTAGTAAATGTGCAATAGAGATTGTACCCAAGGCAAGGTATCATTGATCAGAAGGATTATATATCAACAAAGAACTTTTGAATTTCATGCAAAATTAGACTTATTGGGAAATAAGAGAACAAAAGGAGAGTTGTAGGAAATTCAACAGTTACTATAAGTGGTTCAACATACTGTACTTTCTCTTGAATTCCTTAACAAAGTGGTTCACCATTAAACCACTTTGTTCAGGAATTCAAGAGGAAGTACAATATGGATGGGAAAACACTTATTATCATTCTATACTATTGAATTTCCTACAACTCCATTTTTCTCTCATATTTCCCAATAAGTCCGATTTTGCAAGAAAATAATAAGTTAGTTGTTGATTAATTAGCTGATCAATGATACCTAGGGTACAATCTCTATTGCACATTTAGTACATGCAGACCTTGAGTCAAATAAAGCTATGAGTAAAAAATATCTTCAATTGGCAACCCTTCACTCTATGGCAGTTGATTTTGTAAAAATAGGAGTAACAACTGAAGGCCAAGGGCTTTAAAACCGAGGATGTTTCCGGATATCATGGAGAGGTGGGTCAAACCAACTTTTACAATTCTCAAGGAGTATTGGGGGGAAACATTATCGTGCTATATATAGTCTTGAATCTATAGTGCATGAGAAGTCATAATCTATTTGTTTAAAAAATATAATATCATCAAGACGTTTATATAAAATACTGAAAGATATATATATATATATATATATATATATATATATATATATATTAAAATGACAATGATTTAATTAAAATAAATAAAAGAGAAAACATATTCTATCAATAACTCAACTGCAGCATCCTTAAGACCGAATTTTTTCGAATGCATGTTTTGTAACCAAATATCAGCATTTTTTTGGCAAATAGTTTATATCACAATCTCTATCATGAAAGTATACTATGGATCTTTGATTAACCATCCTTGTCTTGAATTTGAATCCACAAAGCAGTATCCTCGAAATATATACAACAAATCGGAGAACAGAAGAAAGTATGCACTAGCTTACTGAAAGATAACTTGTCACATTTAGATGGAAATTAACTTCATGTTATAATGTAAAACAAATACCTTAATCATCACCCAAGAGTAATGACTACTGGGAGAAGAGTCAAGGACTTCCTTGTACGCAGGATTCGACATAGCAGTTGCATGCAACTAATACTTCAATTAATTGGTTCCACGTCATAAATAAAAAAGTATGGGCCGTGTACAGATAGTAGTTAAGAGCCCACTTGAGTTTCTGACAATGGTTATATGAGAGTAGAATTCTGTTATTAGAGCAGGATAAATTTGCGTATTTATAAAATTGATAAGACATTCCCAGCCCACGTTTGATTTTTTTCAAATAAAGCAAGAAAACTGTTAAACGAAGTACTCATTCTAGGAGTAAGATTGTGTCTTAAATGCCTATATTTGACCTATACAGAAAGAGTGAGAAAATGTGGTGCAAATGAATCAGGGTGTATCTTAGAAAAAATTTGCAACTTCTTTCTTTTGGAAGTGTAAACTTTGTCCATTTTAAAAAATACAGATAGAATAAACAGATAAGGATGCAGATAGATAAAGGATAAACGCAGAGAGATGGAGGACATATGCAATAAAAATGCATATGTGCCATTTATAGAAGTAGTAGATAAGTGATAGTTTGAGTATTAAAGCATATAGAAGTAGGAACTCATTGATCATACATAGACATATAGGACATATATTGCATAGGTATGCCTGAAGTATAAGTCTGTGAAGAGAAAATAGTGTTGCTAAAGATACTGTTTAATCCATTAAATGTATTCAAAAGCAAAAAGTCTTTTTAATTAAAAAGTCAAATGAGGGAGATACTAGTCCAACCAACTCAAAATTTGTTGCTTTGGCCTCATAGGTTTTGCAAAACAGAGAGAAGTTGAGCATGTCTTATCATAACAAGAAAAATAACTCATAAATACTGCAAGGTTTTATCAAATATGTATCGATATGAAGTGTTCAGATATTCATGACAAAATCCAATGCATATAGAAAAACGAATCAACCCGCACAATATTTTAGAGAAGAAAAAAAAAATTAGCCCAACACAGCGGTTCAAACCTAGAAATTTTAACCCATCACAGTAATCATAGATATATTCTAACACGATAATTTTAGAGTAAGAATAGAAGATGAGTCACGGTTTGAATTATTATAAAAAAAACTCAACATGAAATGACTCAACATAAATTTAGCCTCTACATAGCAACCAAAGATAAAGAAGATGAAAGAGATATTATGATAACCTAGAAAATCGGATTGTCCAGAAATTAAGTTTAAAGAATTAGTTATTGGTAAAATGAATTTTTATTAATAATATTATGTGTTATGTGTTTATTAATCATTCTAGGACCTAGGAGGATTACAAAATGGGAGGATTCTGGCTACGAGCTAGAATGAACGAGAAAGAATTTTCAAGATGAAAATAAAAAAATTTCTGGAACAAAAATATTTCCGAGAAAAAGACGAAATAGACACTATTCACCCGACAAAACCTAAGGGTTAGAGTTTGAATAACCTAGGCCTTTCTGAGATATTGGTATGTCGGAATGACATTTCGTTTGAAGATTTGACGGTAATATGCCGTGAAAAGTTATGTTAGCCGATAAAATTTTTTCTCGAAAAACGTACAAAAATTGAACGAAATAAAAATAACGAAAAGTACTGGTATGTACTTTTCATTCGTTTAACTAAGTTTTGGGAAAACGTGAAAGAAAATACTATTCATTAAAAAGTGTCTTCAGTTTTTGGAATTTCTGAAAAATGCGTAAAAGTAAATCTGTAGAGGAAAGACGAAATATTCAAAAATATTTGGACTTCGAGAATCGCATATATATATATATATATATATATATGTATGTATGTATGTATATGTATGTATGTATGTACATACATACATACATACATACATACATACATACATACATATACATACATACATACATATATATATATATACATACATACATACATACATATATATATATATATATATATATATATATATATATATATATATATATATATATATATATATATATATATATATATGTGTGTGTGTGTGTGTGTGTGTGTGTGTGTGTGTGTGTGTGTGTGTGTGTCACCCCCAAATCTAGGTACTCCATTCCCACAAGATTTGGTGTTCACTATCCATACATTAATACTATCTACCCAAATAGATTAATATTTAAACTATAATCCTCCCTTTAAATAGGGTTACGTCATTAAAAAAAAACATCCCAGGTTGTCTAACCTTTAAACATCATTCAAGTGCAAAAATAAAATTATTACATTACATCATTATTAAAAAGTTTATGGCCATCATAGTAAACAAAATTACAAGTTTGCATCATTTGTACATTTTTCCCTTTCCTTTTCTAGTTGAAGGCTCATCTACCTTCTCAACTTTAGCTGCAATGAGTATATAAATATGCAAGGGTGAGCAAAACAATTGCTTACTGGATATAACAATAGATCAACAGAAGAGTAATAATAATAATTGCCAACAATAGGGTCATCAAAACTGAATAGTATTCTAATAATGATAATAAAAAACTGGAATCCAAAATATGGAATATATCTAACAGAGGGTCATAAGACCATGAACTATGTCCATAGTTGCGAGTAATCTTTCAACTCCAACTTTAACAGTCATAAGACTATAAGGAATTCTCGTACTCAGGGGGATCAACCCTTCGTACAATGTATTGTGCACAAGCATTTCAACGCTAAGCGTACATTTTTCCCCTATTAATAGGGTTGTTCATCTAAGTATTTAGAGTACAAGTCCGCACCAAAGAAAGTTTGGTTTGGATAAGCTTTCAAGGGTAATTTAAAGTATAACAACCATCAACCAGAGGACTAGTTAAATCAATAGTGTTTGATAACACAACAGTTGATCAATAATAACATAATATGGAACAATGAATAAGTGTAAGCGAATTAACTATATATTGAACTCATGCTTAAGAACAACCACAAAGCATAAGTATTGGATGACAATAAATACCTTGCTTGAATAAAATTTAAGCTAGGACTAGTATTATTAGATACACATTAAGTAATAGCAAGATGAAAATAAAGCTTGCTCAATATGAAAATGAACTAAGATAATTCAACATTAGAAGCTAGGATTCGAGAAAATTGCATCCATAATACATGAAGAACAATACAGGAACTTGTTTGACAATAAACAAGTTAGAATACAACAATAAATATTGGAATTCAAAACTTGTTCGATCCAAGTTACCGTCAAAGCTAGCTTACTCAAATAATGATTAGTAATACAAAAATTCGATTAATGAAAGATTAAAGTAAGAAACTTGCTCAATGTAAATGAATAAAGTTACACAATGTGATAATAGAGTTAGAATATTTGCTCAATGTAAAAAGAAAGTTTATAAACTTGCCTCGAGTGTAAGCTTCAATATTAAACTCACGTTCACCTACACATTGGTTTAGAACCACATTATCTATTAGATATGCTAACATACCACATCATATACATTTCTAGCTAAACTTATCATCTTAGCACAAGTCTTATGCTACCATATATATTTTAGAATTCCCAAATGTTAACATAACAACACCTATCCAACATTCATTGTATAACTAAGTTATCACATAATGTGTTCGTAACCTACTAATCACTTTTACAACTTTGAATTCATAATACATATAACATAACTCTGTTTTAGCCTTGTTGTTACATGTTGGACACATTACCATAACCTTTAGTTAAGCTACAAAGACCGACCAAAGTCTGTAGAATTAGCAGACTTCAGTGTCTGGAAATGGGCACTGGCGCGGCCGCGCTAGGTTTATACTGGGATGCGACGCGCCCACGCGGCAGCTGCGTGCCCGCGCCTAAGGGCTGCTCGGCCGCGTGACGTATAGAACTCAGTTTTGTAGAAAGAGCTTCGGGCACTTTTCTTAAGCCAACTAACACGAATTTTACCCACCAAACAGTGATAATTACACGTAAGATAAATACAACAGTATCAGAAACATGTTTGCCTCCATTTACAACCAATTATCACAATTTATCAACAACTAGAGCTATTTTAATTCCTTAATTTTCATGTTTTTCATAAAAACTCAACCTTCTTGACATTCATCCTAAAAATCATCACTGTGAATTCAATACATGATCAAATCATCTCATTCAAATTACGTTATGCTCGTATCTCAATGAACTAACATATACAAGCTTCAATTTATACTTTAACATACAAATTAGCCACTAGAATTGATGCTTACATGAGCCATATAAAAATAATATACACAAACATATACTTTCGAAATTTTCTTCTACTGTAAACCGAATTAGATTGCAATTATTTTTTAAACATACTTTCTAATCATCATAAACACATGTAATCATCATAACTAATTTGAGAATATCAATTCTAAACATATAAAATTCACAGCGTTTGAAAATTATTGTCGTAAAACTTATATATGTACATATATATATGCAAAGTCATGCAAACATACCTTCAATTAGCGTCTAATTCTTGCTAACACACTAGAATTGCTTGAAAATCCTAAGCTTTCTCTCAATTTCTCTCAACCCTTCTCTCAATTTTCTGTGAAGCTCTCTAGGCTAGCAAACTAAATTATATAAAAAAAACCAACTGACTAATAAACGTAAACAAAAGAAACTGATATAGCCTTAATAGCTATAATCAGTTATCCAAATAACATATATATTATATTTATTATTTTAATTTAATTTGTTTATTTTATTTAAATTCAAAATTAGAAATCCCAAAAGCCATAAGGCTTTGTTTGGCAAAACCCTTTAAATTTTAAAGAATTAATATATTTAAGCTTTGTTTGGCAAAAACTAAATTAAACCCTTTTTAATTTATTTTAATAAAAACTTTAGTTTATAATTTATAATCATATATTATTTATTTGGATATCCATATCCAACATTAATTCATTAAATTAATAGCTAAATTCAACAATCTGTCACAACCAGAAATTGTTGAGTTAATAGCTAGTGGATTCACTGGTATTCTCAGATCTTGGTGGGAAAGACATATATATATATATATATATATATATATATATATATATATATATATATATATATATATATATATATATATAAAACTGTTTTATCAGCCTGCGGGCTAGATTTACCTAAATCTTGCTATTTCTCACTTTAATCGGTTCATGGTGGCTAAATTGAAATTGTTGAAGCTGGAATGGTTTAGATTTATTTAAATCTAGTTCTTTTTCGAGCTTTTATTTGCTTGAGGGTTAGATTTGCCTAAATTTGGCTATTTCTCACTTTAACCGGTTCATGGTGACTAAACTGGAACCATTGAAGCTGGAATGCTTAGATTTATTCAAATCTAGTCCATTTTCTAGCTTTTGAACATATTGCTTCATCATGTAAGCCTAGGAATCATGTGATCACAAATTCAGTTCCTGAATCTAGATTCAGTTCCCGTGATGGACATTTTCAGCTGCAACCAACTTGTAAATTATTCACGGTGTCCGAATTTCCTTTGATGGCTCTCATGCCCACAAGGAGTTCGGTACTGCAATGTATCTTATTTTCTCGAAGATGCTTCGTATCTCGAAAATAATAAAAGCAATCCAACCGAACACATAATAAAATGGAAGTATCAAAGGCCTCAATTACTATTGAGCATAAGGGTTTGAAAAATATATTTTACAAAACATCACTGCCATATCTCGTTAAAATTGAACTTTTATATACAAAAGTCAAACCCTTTGTATATAGGTGCAAACGAGGTATAACACTACTTCCAAAAAATTTCACATAGACCTATACACACACACATTCAGATAAAAGTTTAAATTGAAAAGTGGCGGTAACCGTGTTATCACAGAAGTCAGGGGGTGCCTAACACCTTCCCTCCGCTTAATCAAGCCCCCAAACCCTAACGAATTTTAGTTTTGTAGACCAGTTAAACTGTGTCACATCACTAGGTCTTTGTGCAAACCTTTTCTCGACTAAGTTGATGCAACCATTTAAAAATGACTAATTGACGACTCTTACAGTCAAATCGTCGACATATACATGTTGAACCTTTTCAAACTTATTTTTTCAAACAAATCTCACGTAACATGAGAACACCAAAACACAAGAACAAAAAGGGACAAATAAAAATTCCGACGTCGACAGGTGGCGACTCTGCTAGGGACCCAGTAAGAGGGGTTAAGCCGCTATCAAAGCTTTTCAAAACTTTCACCTGATTGTGTGTGGGTGTTGCATTTACATTTGAATGAATATATACTAATTCTTTACTTATTGCACTTAGTGCCTCGCACCATATCTGCCTGTGATATTAGTGCTCTGCACATGTCATCATTTCCATACAGTGAAACGCGATATATGTGAATATATATTGTGTGGTCCCTCCACCAGGAGGCTATCTTGTCGGTGTTTGATTACTGGACTCTTCGGGAGACTAATTGCACGAGGCTCAGGAAAGGCAACACCCAAATTAGCTCCAGTTGAAAGATCGGATTAACTTCCCATCGAGTAAATTGCAATGATCTGGGAACTTTCATGTCAAAAGGCCGCGAGAGTAGCCTAAGATAGGTCAGCCTCTGATAAACTAAATGCGGAGGGAAGTCTCTTCATACCTTTCCATTTCAATTACTTGTAATTTCAATTACTGGTAATTTCATTTCCATGTCAAACTCAATGTAATGGAAAATATAAAGGAATATGTGAACATGCATTCCCTTTTCATATCAAAACCTGTCATGCTATCCTGTCATTAAAATAGCTGACATCCGGTTTTCAGGGTAACACTCCTAAAAAATGGACACATTACATAACATCTAACATTTTCACGTTTCCCCAAGACTAAACTACATAAGTCTTTCTGTAAGGAAAAAATTGGTCCTGTTACCCGTTCAAAGTCCAAAAAGGCACTAAGCCTACAGCCAAACATAGCTACATCTGGCCAGCCTAATCCTACTTCTGTCTCTCTCGAGGAGTTTGATGGATTAAGCAATCAAATCACAGAGTTGGCTGTTTTGTTTAAAGAATTACACAAGTCAACTCAGGGTCCATAAATACCCATCCACACAGAATCCTCTACACATGGAGGAATCCAGGGTCCAGACAATGAAGTTCCAGCACCTGAGTCTCAGTTTGATAAGACCAAAAAAAACCCTGAAATCACCCATCTTAAAGTAGATCAAGACACCAGTGATATTAGGAAGAAGATTTTACAAATAGAAGAGACCATTCGGTCCATCAAAGGGATTGGAACTGTGACGCCCTCAAATTTGGGTATCTTCCAACCCGACATATGGTGCTATATGGTACTCATAACTATACAATCATTACATTGAAAACACGACATAATGAATGTAATTACTATCTTCTTATTACAATCAAAGTGAAAATCCTTCCCAGGTTCATAAACCGATTACATCATTTGTTGTTCGTAAGTATAATACATACAACCATACTAATCTATTACAAGATGGTTAACTATCCATCTTAGCCTTGCCCTTATTTCTCTTAGCATTCTCAGTATGCTCGATTTTAACTGCAATCATATAATTCACGCAAGAAGTGAACATAACAAGCTCAACAAGTCTAACAAAGAATAATATCAATACCACATTCGTGAATTATATGAAAATCTTTCATAACTGAACAAATAGTCATGAAGTATTACGAAACATTAATACTTAATAATTCATAACATCAATTCCCAAAGTATATAATAGTTTAGGAATTTTGAACCAGTCGAAAGACCATGAACAATATCTTTCTGTTTTCATACTTGAAAAGGACATCACAGCACTAAGGCTGTACATCCGGCATTACTTACGAGCACTTCTAGGTGATCAGTGTTAGAGTTTATGCCCTAGAGGCCAATTATTTGATATAATTGCTTAACGTTTTGATATTATATTTGATTGAATAAATGAATGATTTTATTATGATTTTATTTACTGCGTTATATAAATGTTAACATAATAAAAATCCTTAGAATATTGATACAAATTATATAGTTTCAAGTATGTGGCTTGAACATGAGATTATATAATTACAATTAGTATCATTGTTCTTAAATGTCCCTAGTCGAGTATCATTGTTGATGGGACAATAATAATGCATTAAGACTAGTATGTGGATTGACTGATGACCAAATCTCATTGGTCATAAATATATGAGATATTAAGTCAATGCATAGGTACATGTTAGAGAATGATGTACTGGACAGACCCACCATGAGAATTCTATATGGAGCATTATGCGAAGTGTCATTAGCAATTCTCATAGTGACAATGATGTAATGGTCCTCTGACCTGAAATCACTATATTTTTACACGAAAATTTATGTACTTTGATATCATCAAATGTCACCTTTAATAGGGTGGACTATAAAGGTGACTATTGGGTACATCATGAATCGTGTGAGGAATATGAGTATGAGTGATCTAGATGGAATTTAGCCATCCTATATATTAGGGGTGATATCCATAGGCCTCTTGATTGAGTAGGACTATGAAATGCATGGCCATGCTCAAATAGTGATTTGTTTCATATAGTCTACTCATTGATCAAGAAAAACTCAGATTAAATTATGAAGAGTATGACACATTCCTTGACTCCAGTTTAATCTAGGATATTAAGGTTAAAAGGATTAAATTACATTGAAACATTGGTCACGAAAAGGTTGCATCGAATCATCGATCTTATTATTACTTAGGTAGCAGTGATGCAATACTAGATACCGCTCACTGTTTATAATTTTATAATATGATTTTAAAATTATTGCCAACGTAATAATAACCTATAGGGTCACACACATACAACGTAATTTAAAAGGGAATTAATTTAAATTTTAAGGATTTAAATATATTAATATGATTAATAGTATTTAAATCACGAATTTAAATTAAAAGGATAATTTGTATATATATGTATATTAATTAAGTAAGACTTAATTAAGATATATATATATATATATATATATATATATATATATATATATATATATATATATATATATATATATGCGAGCGGAAGCAGAGGGAAGCATAAATAGTTCAGAGGTGCATTCAAACAAAATTGAATTACTAAATAAAAGCAGTTTTATTTATTGATAACTAGAACTATGTACAAGTACAGAAAATAAAATGACTTACAAGCTTACTAGATTAAGAACATTAGACGAAGAGGGGTTAAGAAAGACTAAACATCGGTAGAGGCTAAAGATTCGACTGAGAAGGAACTCAGCGTCTTTTTAAGTCTGCCTTACCAAATGAATTCAGTTTCCTTTTATAGATTAAGGAACCAAACTGTTACATGGTTACTATTACATTAACTAAGGTAAAAGTACAAAGTAAGAAACATATTACATTTACTAAAGTAAAGTAAAAGTAAAAGTGGCTGCTGACTTTAGACCAAAAATTGCGCAGGAATCTGCTTTCGGTGGAAAAGCTGGCAAAACTTTTGACCTTGGAGGCCACGAGGCCCTGAAGAATGTGACTGGAATGATTGAGGCTACACGGGCAGGAATTGAGGCTGCACGGGCAGGAGATGACTGTCGGAGTAAGTGCTGGCTGCCGGAGTAGGTGCTTGAACTAGCGGCTATCACCACATCCACTTTGATTGATTGATGAATGGGGCTCTATCTGTTTAATCAGGCGAAGGGGTCTTGAGCATCTTGAAGATTAATAGTTCCATAGGGGTCACAATCGTCTTCTTCTTCGTCTTCATTTTGACTAGAGACATCAACTCTGGATTGTGAAGAAGCATCGTCTGAAGCTTCAACTTCTTCACTTAATTGTTTAAATCTCATATGAATAGCATCAACAAAGAGTTTGAGCTGAGCTGTGTAATAACTTTTAATATCAGAAATAACGTTTGACTCAAAAGGGACAATCAATTTATCCTTTGATTTACTCGAGGGTTTTTTGGATGATTTACCGGAAGGGTCGACTGCGGGAGTAGGGATGACCGGGGTAGGAGTAGGAGGAAATTCTGTTTAAAGTTGACCAACTATCCTATCGGCATCGAATTTATCCCACCATTTGATCTAAAAATGACAAGATACATGAGCAATGGGTGATAAAGAGGTCTGAACCGTCCTTATACCAATAGATGAAGGTGGTTCGAATATGGTGACTTCTTGAGGAGACAAAATCTCGTATTGCCATTTAAGGATCCACGAGATTTTATATTTACTGCAGAAGAGAAGGAAAACTGGAACTCCTTCATAAACTAGATTATACTTTGCATGATTTATAAAATGATTAACTTGTGTTTTGAGAAGATCGGGAAGAATCTCATAACACAGACCAAGTCTGGACCACCAAAGAGTGAACTACATAGGAATTTTACTTTTAAATTTGTGGTCGAACTGTAAAAATCACGAATGAATCTTCATTTTGGTGAAGAATGATCTTATTCCAAGCCTCAATATAATTGAAATAGCAATAAGAGCTAGCTTGATTAGATAGAGACCTAAGACCTGAAGGATGACTTCCCCAATCAGTAAAACTGAGGATATTTTTAATATAAAGTGAATGATAAAGAAGTTTAGACTTATTATCATTAGCATAAATGGGTTTAATGAAAACTGACTCGGTTTCAATAAGAATGTCCTTATAATACGAAAGAGATTTATAAGGAGCTCATGGAAGGAAATGCCAGCCAGTAAAAAAATACTGGGCTGCAAGTTTAATTGGGTCATCTTTGGGTTTCATGTGTGACTCAAGGTGAAATAAATGATGATCATATACGGCATGATACTCAGAGGCCAAATAACTAGGTTTGGAGGAGGTTTCCCTCGTTTGATTAGCATATGGGTTAATTGGTTGTGGTTGACTTGCAAGAGCAGATGAATAAGGCTTGGGGAGTTGACTAGGAAGAGCAGATGAACAAGGCTTGGGGATTGTCCCAAGAACTTGAAACCTATTAACTACATCTGGCTTAGTGACTGGATTGACTGGGTGAGGAACCAAGGTTCCCTTTAACTGATTGCTTGGGCCGGGAGATTGGCCCTTTCCACTAGAATAAGGATTTCCCCTTACACTCATTTTGTCGTGACTGTACCTGTGTTGATAAATTCTCTGGTCAGAAAATCTGGGATTGAATTGTTATATTCAATATCAAATTCAAAAATATACTGAGGAAAGCTTCCCATCTAGCGAAAGAATGCTTAGAGGCTACGTTCTCAACGCTTTTTTCAAGAATAAATTTTGCTGATTTGCAATCTATCCTAAGTAAGAATTTTTGGTTAAGTAAATCACGCTGGAATTTATTAATACATAATACAAGTGATAAAATCTCTTTTTAATAGTACTGTAATTTAATTGTGTAGGATTCCATGCACCGGAATGAAATCGAACAATTTGTTCAGAGGAAGTAGGGGTTAACTTTTGTTTGAGAATGCCACCAAATCCAATGTTAGAGGCATCAGTTTCAACTATTTTGAATGCTGAATCATTTGAGATGCCAAGGCAAGGCAAAACCTTAACATATTTTTTGACTTGTTGGACGACGGAAGTATGAACGTCAGTCCATGGAGGTGGATTACTTTGTAAGCGCTGAAAAAGGGGCTTATAAATCTTCCTGAGAACTTGGTTGAACTTGCCAATATAATTAAGCGAGCCCAAAAATCTCTGTAGCTGTGTTTTATCGGTAATCTTATCTGGGAACCTGTGGACGAATTGAATAGCTCTGTCAATTGGCCACGTGAGTCCATGATAGAGGATTAGACCGAGGAATCTGACTCTAGTCAGAAACAGACTACACTTGGAAGGTGAAAGAACAAGACCATTGGTTTTAACTATTTTGAAGAACGAATTCAAATGTTTAATATGCTCTTCAACAGTCTTGGAGAAAACAAGGATATCATCAATATAAACAATAATAAAATGACTGAAAGGATTCAAAATATTATTGAGAATATTCTGAAATTCTCTAGGTGCATTTTTTAGTCCAAATGACTGAACATTCCATTCGTAAAGACTGAACGGAGTGGTGAATGCTGTTTTGTATCTGTCATGGGGATGAATAGCAATTTGCCAAAACCCTGATTTTAGATCAAACTTACTGAAAATAGTGGAGGAGCTTAACCTAGTAAGGAGATCTTCCTTATTGGATAAAGGGTACCTAATCCACTCTAAAACTTTGTTTAATGGTTTGTAGTTGATAACTAGACGCGGAACACCTCTCTCTTTTTCTGCTTCATTATTAACATAGAAAGTAGGACAAGACCAAGGTGATTTACTATGTCTGATTAAACCATTATTTACGAGATCATTGATTTCTTTTTTGCATAACTCCATTTGCTCATGACTCATTTGAATAGGCCTAGCTTTAGTAGGAATTAAGTGTTCTTTAAATTCCTTAGCATAAGGTACTCTTACTACATGTTTCTTCCTATGCCAAAAGGCGTTGGGAGACTCAGAACATAGATTATCTTGTAAATAAATTTTTAAATTTTCTATCTGTTCTTGAACTCTTTTAGTTTTAAGTTGTTCTTCAACTTGTTTGTATTTGATTTCTTCTTTATGAAATCCTAAATGAGTAACTTTATAGTTTAATAGGTTTAAAGACTTAGAGATTGACTCTTCTTGAATAAATTTTAAATCTCTTTCTTTCGGTTTAATAAAAAATTTAAATGTTATCTCTTTGCCTAAATGATTACATGATAATCCTTTATTACTAGTAGTAAATGGATATAATAGATAAATAAAAGGAAGACCAAGGATGATTTTATTTGTAAGATTGCGAATTAAAACAAATGAAGTTTTAAAACACATATTATCCTGACAGATATGAACCTTAGGTAATTTATATTTTATTTTCATTTGACTACCATTAGCTGAGTTAAGTTTTTCACTAGTCTTTTTATAATACCTAGTAGGGATAAGACCTTCTTGAATACAGTTCAAATCCGCACCAGTATCAACTAAGGCGGGGAGCTGTATAGAGAAAATTTTATCAATAACTAAATTAATAGACATATACCATTTTTGAATGGTAATATCTTTAATTCTTTTAAGAGAAAGACCTTAAACAAAAAGATCTTCTTCATTCTTAGTACCCGAGGATTCAGGTATGTCATGATCTTCTTCACTAGAGGAGGAATCATGAATCTGAAGATCAGATTTTTTTATCTTCTATTTCTTTTCTCAAATTAGCAACATCTAATTTCAGGCTAGAAATTTCTTTCTTAAGTTTATTAACTTCTTGATTTAATTCTGGGAGTGTGACTTTCCTAACAGGAGATTTAAATCTTTCTAACGTTTTATTTAGACTAAAAATAGGTTTCTCTTTGGCTTTAAGAACCCTATCATTAATTTTCTTATCTTTTGTTAATAAATCTTTTAACTGTTTTGTGTACTAAATTTTTAAATCTGGATCAGTAATTTTGCTAATTAAGTCAATTAACAAAGAACTTTCTTCATCTTCTTTGGTAATTACATTTAATCTTTTGCAGCAGTTGTTACTGCAGTCTTCAGCAAAAACTATAACTTCGTTATCACTATTTGATTCATCGTTACAAGTGCTGCTGCTCGAAGATTCTGGAATATCAGAAGCTTCTTCGTTACTAACATTGTTTTCTATTCTTATTAATTCTAACAATTGTTCAGTATCTTCAGTTGAGATGCTCGACTGAGCTAATTTTTGTTTAACTCTACACTCACTTTTAAAGTGCCCTTTCTGGCCGCAATTGTGACAGACAATTTTACTTCTATCAAATTTCTTTGATTTATTAGTTGATTTCTTGTGTGTTGACTTAGGTTTCTTATAATAAGAATCTTGATTACTATTTTTAATATTCTTATTTTGATTATATTTCTTTTTGCGATGTTTATGACTCTTATTCTGAGACTCAATATGCTTGTGCCTGTGCTTTCTTCTAGGGGGAGCCACAGGGGGTAGACCATATTGTTCACAGAAAGTGCCTAACTCGTATTTAGCTTTATTTTTATCTTTACTAGCTTGCTTAGCTAATTTAAAGTCAATACACATTTTTAATCCAATTTTTTGAATATAGCTTATAATATCTCCATAGGTTAAATTATCATAATCTATATAACCTAAATCTTTGCTTAATTCTTCTCTGACTTTATGTGCAAACAAAGAAGGTAAACCATTAACGAATTTTTCTTTCCAAAATGGTTTATTGCTATCAGTGCGCATCATAACTCGTGAAGTAAATACATCTTTGTACCACCTAAAATCACTTAGAGTGGGACAAGTGAGGTTACTAAGTTGATCATGAATTCATTCAGTGATATTACTGGGAGTGCCAATAAAATGTTTAATTATAGTGAATATTAAAGTATTAACTCCATCAGGCGGACCAATCCAAGCATCTTCATCAAAGATGGGATTGTCGTCATCATCACGCTGGATAGCATGAATAATTGATATTCTAGAGTCTTCTGTGATATGTTTTTCCCACCAAGATCTAAGAATACTAGTAAATCCACTAACTATTAATTCAACTATGTCTGGTTGAGACAAGTGGTTGAATTTATTAATATAGCTATTAGCTACCATAGACATATGATTTAGTTTATTAAGAATTTCTTGTTCATTGAATCCATAAATATTCCATTCATATATTTTATTAGATGAAACAGAAAATTGTTTGTCTAGATTTCTCTCTTCGAACTGTAGATCCGGAGGAGTTGGTCTAGAGTACCAATTTCTGGTTATACTCGTGTTGTTAACTGTTAATTTGTTAATTTGTTCACTAAGATCTGGAATAGTTTCAGAGGAATTAGAGGAACTATTGCTCTCATTATCAGAATCTATCTGATCAATAATAGCTATAGTGCCGCTTGAACTGGCTTCAGTTTTAAGTTTTTTAAATAATTCATCAATAGTTTTGGTAAGTTCACTATCTTTATTAGGTAAACCTAATTTATATCTATTTTCTGGTAATTTTATTAAAGGTTGTTCAATCTTTGAATCGGGCTTTTTAATAATGTTTTCTTCAAACTTTTCTTCAATCCTATCTAGTTGTTTACCAACAGTTGCTAGATATTGATTACTAAAATTTAATTGCTCAATAATTTTTCTATCATCTTTAATATTATCTGCAATTGTAAAGGGACTAGCAATGACTGAAGTATTTTTTTACCGAAATTACTATAGATTCTAAAGGAGGATGACTAGAAGTAGTTTTAGATTTATTTTCTTTAATCCATTGAGTTTTGGTAATAACATTACATTTACTTTGATATTGTTCATACCAATCATAAAAAGTAATGTTTAATTCTTCATTTTTAATGAATCTCTTCCATCTATTAACTATCTTATCTCTTTCTTTTTCAGTAGGGTGATTAGATCTAAATAGATGTCTTTTTTCCTTATTAGATTTTGAGTTAAAATCTTTTACTAAATTATCCCAATCCAATACAAAATCTTTTTTAATGACTCTTAATTGGTTATGTATGGGGGCATTAAAATCAGATTGAGTTGAAAACTCAGACGATGTCTGGGAAGAAGAGCCTTCTTCTTCAACGGAATCATTTTGGGTGTAACGGGGATGACTTGCTTGACCTTGATTAAGAATTCCTTTAAGTTTAACGTCTTTAATAGAAGGATTACTAAGAACTTTAGTGTCTCTTCGAGTATGGATAACTGAAGGTGCTGATGAACTTGAAATATTTTCTATTATGACTGGATTTTTATTACGTTCAAAACTAATTTTAACAGTTTCATCAGAAAACTATCTAATATTTTCTATGTTTAATGAAGTGTTAACTACAGGCTGTTGTGGCAATTCAATCGGTAAAGTTCATTGACTAGGTAGAGTAATATCCTTCCAGAGAATTATTCTCGAAATCTGGATATTAGCATCACTAGTTGAACTTTGAATTAAAACTGTTTGATCTTTGGGACTTTTATTAAGAGTATAAACATTCAAATTTGATTTCATAGTCTTATAATAAGTCCTGTAAATCAAAGCAATAGGCTGAGACCCCTCAATCATTTGAGTAATCTCACAAGCAGTTTTAATTTTTAAAGTTAAAGCTTTTAATAAATTTTGATCACTGAGGCTAAGTGTGAAATCAGGAAAGCAATTGAAATTCAATCATTTCAGAAGCATTTTCATATTCAGTATAATCTCTTTACACTGAGTTAATTGATTTTCGCATGGATCCTGTTTAGGGTTTCGAAATTGCTTTAAAATTTTAATTTTCGCTATGCATTTCTGTATGGAAATCCCTACAATCAGCCTATAGTACTCTATGTTGATCAACATTCATCCGTTAAACGTATTTACGTTTAAGTTTTAGCAAACTCGCGTGCCCATCGAAAAATCGATGAAAATACTTTTGTTTGTTCGTAGACAAACTTACCTTTGAATCCGTACCAAATACTTGGCATAGGATAGCGTTATCGTTTCTATATAGAAAGATATGTATACAAATAAATCTATCTCTTACGAATAGTCTAGCCGAGTTAAAACTGGCATCAACCCTTTCTTTAAAATTATTCATGCAACCCATTACAATGAATCACAGAAAACTTGACTAACATGAAGGTTAGACAAGCGTTAAGAAAACTTGCCTTCAAGCGTCTTCCAATAATTTATTCGACTGTTCTCAGCCTTTACAGAATCTATACGATATATTCACATAGCACACTGTAATTAGATACCAAACAATCAATCACATTGTTTCTACCAACTTCTTTCTCTTCTATGTCTTAATTGACTTCATTTCATTAATAAAGTCAATTCGACTTATTACCCCTTATCCCGACTTGTTAAAGATCTCATGTTATTAACTGGACTCGGTCATCATTGGTGAAATACCAATGTCAGTTACCGTTCACGGTTTATTAATAAACACTTCGTGTTCTTTGCTTTCATACTAATAACTTGTGTTTATTTCCTAAGTTCATCACCATATACACTAGTATATGTAACATAGGAATAGTTTTAGTGTGTTCATTAAGTATATAAACTTATCTTATATTGGTCATGAAATAATTGAATTCAAAACTTAACTTCTCTGACAACTCCCTTGCCTCGGCACTGCGGCGTGGCCTCTATACATAATACTGGCGCTGCGGCGCCAGTTTGCAGTACCTAAGCGCCGGTCTCGGTGCTGCGACGCGAAACCTATAACTGTGAATGGCGCTACGGCGCCACTCTTCAGTAGCTCCTGACATTGTGCCTGGCGCTACGGCACGGCACAACTAGCTTTGTCTGGCACTGCGGCGCCAGACCTCAGACTCAGAAAATTTTTGACAGATAAAATTTTTAGTGAACTTCCCGACTTCATAACTCCTTCGCTATAAGTCCGATTTGGTTCGTTCAAAAGCCTACAACTCATAAATTACATACTCTACGCGTTCATATATGAATTTTACATATTTGAATCCGTTAACTCAAAATTTACTTCTAAGTTCATTATTGAGCATTCGTTAAACGCTTTCGAGCGTTCAATACTCATTTTCTTCATTTTAAGTCAGAATCTGACGATTCTTGAGCACACGACTCTTAAATACCCTATCTCATGTGTTGACATTGAAATCCAATGTTTTCAAGTCTCACGGCAACTTTCGACTAGTAATCCAAAATTTCTACGTTTTCGACGTTTAATGTCTAATTCTGTAAAATTCGCCATAACTTCGTTACTAGTTTTCTATATGCCAAATCAAATGGAACACCCCATTGATTTCATATCTACATCCTAACCAAGTAAGATGCACATATCCTAATAGTAATGGTGTTCAATTTGTCCATCAACAACCAATTTAGCGTTCAATGGTTTCTACGGTTTAAACTTACGTAAACCCTTACGATTTTTATTTACACGTGACTTATAAAGGTTTTACATATTACAAGCCATCCTTATTCCTCCATAAGAGGCATGCTCCACCAATCTATGATTCTTTATAACCGAAGAAATCAAAAGGATGGAAAACTACTATTAATGTAATATTTCCTTTTCGTTCTTTACGTTCTTGCTAAAATCACTAATGAAAAGCTTCAAAGTGATATGATTGCTTGTTTCTAGCTTTCTCTCTCTCTCAATATAAGTTGGAAAACTCTTGGAAAATCACCAATAGCTAACTTAAGCCTTCTATTTATAGGAAACTCAAATGGAGGCCTTTATGGTCATTCTCCCTCACCTCCTTACTATTCACTACTTTATCACCAAGTAAAATACTTGGTGATCAAGTAGTTCACTTTACTTGGCCATCAAGTGGCCGGTCCACATGCCCATGAGTCATCCCCATGGGTTGCCCCATGGGTTTTACCCATTCGGTGACCCAACGGTTTGACCCACAGTTCGGTCTATTGGATCGGGCTTAATTATTCCTAACATTGGACTTTAACTTGGGCTTAAACGCATAACTCTTTGGGCTTGATTACTCAATTACTTGGGCTTGGTATAATCCAAACCCAATTGGATTATACTAAGTCCTAAACTCTAAGTCCATTACACCAATCATATTCTACACGTATAATTCACGTATTCTATTCGTATAATACTCATACAACATACACATAATCATTATCGTAATTCATTATACGAAGCTCATTTCCTTCTAGGAAATCATTCTTCTCAACCCTTAGATTTTAAGTCCACAGGCAAAAACTTCGTTTTTGCCATAATTGAAATATTATTGCATATTCCTTCTTGTCTTCATATTCTATCATTACGCGTTTCTCAGAATTTCAAACTTAATTCCCGAGCAGAAATGAATGAATAGTGTTTTTACAGAAATTTCTCGAAAAACTTTTATTTTCGTCTTGAAAATTCCAAACACTTAATTCTAGCACATAGCCAGAATACTAACCACATCCGCACATTCTAGGTCATAGAACGACCTTCATATAGCTTACTCACATAAATAATCAATTAAATTCATTTAATTGACATACTCAAATAAAAATTTAATTCTCATAAAAATCCGATTTTCTTGGGAGTTACATTCTCCCCCTTATAAAGATTCTGTCCCCAGAATCTCGCTTATAATTACATAAATAAATGAGAAAAATTTTCCTTCATTTTACTTTCGAGTTCCCACGTTGCTTCTTCAGCATTGTGGTTTCTCCATATCACCTTCACCGAAGGTATTATTTTATTTCTCAAAATTTGTTCCTTCCTATCAACAATTTGAATTGGAAGTTCTTCATATGATAAATCTTTCTCTATCTGAATAGATTCATACTCTATTAAGTGTTTATAGTCCAGCTTATAGGGACGCAACATAGACATGTGAAACACATTGTGAATGTGACGAACGAGATTTTTTGTAATTTAATTTTAATATTTATTGAATTAAATAAATATTTTTTGATGATTTAATTATTGGATTAAACAAGTATTTGATGCAATTGTGGTAGATTAATTTAATTATATGTGTTACATTTATTAAATTAATGCAGAGAATAATTATTATTCAAATATTTAATTATGTGAGCTTATTGAATTAAAAGAAATATTTAATTAAGCATGATGTTATTTAAATTAATTTAATTATTAATTAGAGAATTAATAATTTGACATTATTTATTTATGAGAACATTAAATATATGACTATGTGAATTTATGAGAAGTTATTATATTTTATTTATATTAAATAAGATATATGAATTATTGTGCAATTGGGAGTGACGTTTATTAAACTATATGGTAAAGCTTTATTAAATTAAATGGTTTTTAAAACCTATTCTAGCTAGCCAAACATGGCACTAAAGGGAGTTGGGGCCAGTTAACCCATGACTGGGTAACTGACCACCAACGCGCGTCAGATTTTTTTTAAACAATACGACGTCTTATTTCTTTTCTTCATTTTCTAAGTCTGATAAAACTAAACAGAGAGAATTTGAGAGAGAATTCAGAGGAATTGTGAGAATCTCTGTGTTGAAGAAGCTTGAAAAGGGTTTTATCTCTACTCATTAACACTCTGGGTAATCTCTCCTTCCCAATTACTACTTTACGTAGTTTAGTTTTCATGAAAATGGCTTTTAAAGTTTTTGGTTTAACCTCTGTAATTGGATTAGGAGTAATGATTATGGGTTTTATGTGTGTTATGACATATCAAATCGTGTTTAATTATATATATTATGTAAACTATATCATCAAATTCATGAAAACATGTCGTATTATTGATGACTTGTTATTTCAAAATATACAGAGTTTGGGTTTTGGCCATATGGCCTTATACGTAACTTTAAGGTGTCAAACATAAATATTTTCGTAAAATTTACACTCTTATTTGATTATGCATGTTGATACGAAGAGACCAAGCCTTAAATGAACGGATTCGGTGTTATAACGAATCCGTAGTGTTAAATTATATGTTTTTGTTCAAAATCTTCAAGAACATCAAGAACAGTACAATTTGCATAATTTAATTCTGTGATTATGTGTTGTAAATGGTTAAAATCATTTTATAAATGTTGGGTTATGTTTATGCATGAATTATAACATGTGTATATGATTAATTTTGTGTAGTAGTAATTTAATTGGAAATTTTTGGACTGTGTTCTGCAATTTTTGCGAATTGCAGAACAGTTTCTGGCTCGCCGCGCCGCGGCGCCAGTCCAGTGACTTAAGTCCCACGCCGCAGCGCCACCGCGCCACATCGCCAAGTGTAACAGTGGCGCCACAGCGCCACTCTCCAGAAAGTACAGAAATGGAAATTTTTAAAAAGTTTAAGTCTAGCAATGTGTTAATAACTTAATGTAATGAACATAAAACTATGTTAGAAGTATAATGTGATGTTAAAATAGATGTTTAACATGTAAATAACATAAATACATGTGGATTGAATTATTGACTTCATAATTAAATTATTATTCATGAAGTGATATTATGTGACAGTAAATGTGACAACTTGACTAATATAGTTAATAATCAAAGTAGACAAAAAGAATGAGTTTTGATGATTAGCTAAGTTATAATTAACTGGTATTGTGAATGTGAATGGTATGTAGGATTAAAATCAAAGAACGAGTGTAGTTAAAGTGTAATCTACGCACGAGGCAAGTTTCCTAACCCTACTTGTTATCGTTATATAAGTTGATTAATTCACCTTTCTACATTGAGCAATTTCTCATTATTATTGATCAAGTCTGTTTTGTATATTAAAGTTTATAAATCTTTCAAGCATGATGCTGTTATACAATACTTATTCTATTGTATACCTTTTGAGATTCTATTCAATTAAGTTATCAATTATTGTTAAACCTTGTTAGACTAGCGAACCCTTTTTGATTCGACTAGTCCATAGTTGATGAGCGTTTTAAATTTCAGAACCCTTGATGAATTATCCAAACCAAACTTCCTTTGGTGCAGACTCGAATGTCAAACTGAGATGAACAACCTTGTATAGGGGATTATTTACGCTTTAGCGTTAAGATATTGTGCACAGTATGGTACTAAGGGCTGATCCCCCCAAGTACGAGAAGAAAGGTCCATAGTCTTATGATTGTTAAAGGTTTCAAGTATAACCCTTGACGACCTAGGACATAGTTCAAGGTCTTATGACCCTCAGAAATTCTTTTGATCCTTGTTATTCATTTTTGATTCAAAAGTTGAGCTTTTATATTCGAAGTTATTACTTTTCCTCGCATGTTATTATATTGTTGTTTTCATTATTATACTTGTGGGCATTTGTGCTCACTCTTGCTTAATAATAACATTGCAGTTAAGAACGAAAGAACTGATGAACCTTCCACTAGTAAAGGTAAGGGCAAAGTTAGCAAGTGACGAAGACTTGTTGTTTTACATGATGATGTATTTGTTTAAGACTTGAGTTAATGTTATTGTTTAAGACATATATTTTATGATTCCGCACAGATGTTTAAGGTTAGTTTAACCTGGGATTGTATTATTATTTTTCAGATGTTGTAACCCTTAAGGGGAAGATTTTATTTCTATCTATTGCATGGTTTGCATTTATTATGGGTAGATAGATAGATGATATTTATATCGTGAATACCAAATCCTGTGAAAATGGAAGTACCAGATTTGGGGGTGTCACAGTGAATGCGTTCTATTTCTGGAGGTAAAGCTACTTCATAAGCTACCTCTCCAACCCTTCTTAAAATCTCAAAAGGTCCTATAAACCTTAGACTTAACTTCCCTTTCTTCCCAAAATGTATCTTCCCTTTCCAAGGCGATACTTTCAGAAAAAACATAAGACCCTATATCAAATTCTCTCTTTTCTCTGTGAGGATCTGCATACTTCTTCTGTCTATCTTGAGCTGCTACCAATCGAGAATGTATTAGCTTTACCATGTCTGCCGTCTATTGTACCATCTCAGGTCCCAACATTCGACGTTCACCCACTTCATCCCAACATAGTGGAGTTCGACACTTCCTTCCATCCAACGCTTCGTAAGGCGACATGCCTATACTAGCGTGAAAACTATTGTTGTACGCAAATTCTACCAACGGTAGATGGTCGTCCCAACTCCCTTTAAAATCCATAACATAAGATCTTAACATATCTTTAAGTGTTTGAATTGTCCGTTCACTTTGTCCATTGTTGCCTAATTTTTTAATAGCACTTTAACACGCAAGTATATGCGTTCAATTGTAATATTCAGCAAGCAAGGATATCGTTCCCACGAGGAAATAGACTAATATTTATCAATTACTAATTTCAATGCAATTAATCCTATTTTAAACTACAAAAAATTGTTTGTGATTTAACAATTAAACTTAACAAAACTAATAATTAAAATCAAAATTTCACAAGAATAATTGCAGATTTAACAGGTTAAGATTACAACTTCCCTTAGTATTTCATTTAAACCAATTTACTTCCCATTAAATCAATTAATTAATATGAATCATTATCCAAGAATGTTTTATAGAATTCACGCGTTTCTTCCAAAGACACGTGAACAAATCCTCCTAAATCCGATCCTTAAGACACATAATTACAAGGAACACCCCAATTAATCAACTCACTATATTCCTATGTGAATCCAGTTAATTAGGGTTTAACGCACAAATTCTTTCAATGGATACAAAAGACACATAGGTATATTCCTATCCTACATGCTAATCATATTAACCTATTCAGATTATATGAACAGATGTTATCATATCCAAATCTCAATCTATACTCCATCTTCCCATTTTATATAGATTATCACAGTAATTGTTGGCCAAACAATTAATCAATAAGCAAAAGATATAATAAATAATTCAATAAAAACCAACTTTCATTCAATGGGAAGATTTAATTTAAACTACATACCAAGATCCGTTGCAATCTTAATGAAAATTTAGTTCATGATAATAATAAAGAAAAACATCATCCAGATTAATAATCCAAACATCCTAGATAATTACAAAAGATAAAACTAGAGAAGAGAAGAAGAAACTCTGAATTTGCTCCAATACTCTCTCTTTGATCTTCAGCCCTTGCAATTCTCCTTCGTGTTTTCCTTCGTTGTTCTCTCTGCAAATCTCTTGAAAAATTGAGTGATACGTCTTTTCTAAAGTCTCCTCCTATTTGTATTAGTCTCCCACCTCATTCAGATTCCTTTTTGGCTTCAAAAACCCACTTGGCAGTAGAAAACCCTCCTTTTTGCCGCACATGAGCGCCTAGGCGCTCAACCCAGGCCATTTCCAAGCGCCTAGGCGCTTGACCAGTACCACGTAATTACAAAAATGCTACTCAACTTTAATTTTAATGATTTTTGACCTTTTTCTTCTCCGAAATGACCAATTTGTCCCTCCAGCTCCAACCTACAAGAAATAAACACAAAACACATAAACAAAATACTAAAAAACAATTAAAGATAGCAATAATTAAGTTTAATAATATCGGATTCATAGGTATAAAACCTACTCATCAAATACCCCCAAACTTAACCAATTGCTTGTCCCCAAGCAACAAAACACAATGCAATAATTAAATATGCAATGCAAATGCAAATGCAGCTATCTACATGCCTAAAATTCCAGCAGTCAAATAGAACAAAATCTATTCATCAAGCCTCAAAGAAATCACAATAAACATGCTAGTACATTATACCAAGACAGATCAATAATTTCCTAGTCAATCATCAAATCTTACCCTGTTATTACTGATATAGTGTGTGTGTGCTCAATAACAATGCTAACTAATATAATACTAAATACAACACATACTAGATCTCTTTAAAGGCATCATACAGTGTAAACTTATAAAATTCGCGAACAAGCTAGATCCAACTAAAGTCAAACATCCACCAAATTCAAGAGTCCAATCTGGGATACTTAAGCTTTACTTATCATTACGGGGGCTTTTTGCTCTTTTCCAGTTTTCTCTTCTTTTTTTTTGAATGATAGATAGTGAGTGCGTTTTACGCTCCATCTCACGCCTGTGTTTATGGGGAGTGTATTTCACGCTTCTTCTCGACCCACCACAGGACTCAATTTATTCAACTCAATATCTTTTTTTTTCCATTTTTTAGCTTATGTACCCCAAATATTCCCACAAACTTAAGTTTTTGTCTAAATTCAGTCATCTCCGCCTATTCATGTCTTTCATTCATTCAAACTAGTATTATCCTCAAGAAGTCCATTACGTGTCAATTTAGACTCAATCAGTCAACATAGTTATTTTTACTGTGCTATCCTTATTATATCAATTTCAAACATGTAAAGATTCAAATCATGACAAGAAATCACATCAAAGTCTTAACAGTCAATACTATACTTGTCTACTCAATTCCAATCTCATCATTGGCCAAAACAGACTTAAACTATCTACCAGCTGGAACATGTTATTATTATTTTTTTTAAGAAATTTGAATGAAAACTATATGACAAACTACAAAATGAATAAGTTATACTAAATGAATGCAACTGGAACTGGAAGAATGCACCCCCAAACTGAACCTATGCAATGTCCTCATTGTATATAACAAACAAAACATAAGAAATTAGGCACTGAGGACTTCCCTGAAAGATAGACACCCTATTCCTCGTCAGTATCATCTTCTTCTTCTTCATCAACCTCATCCTCAGGGGGTAAATCAGCCGGGGGGCATGCAGACAAGGGTGGAAATTGGTAGGGAGCGCCTGCTGGATTCATGCGGTCGAACATCTCTAGGAATGCTGCGCTACAGTTCTGGTACATCTCCGTTTGTCGCTGAGCCAAGCTATCCTGATTTCTTTCCACCCGGTTCAATCCATACTGAACTTGATTAGCCACCATGTCAATCCTTCTAGTTTGATTTCTTAATTCTTGACGAATGTCTTCAAAAAAATTTGGTGGTGGCCCAGAACTTCCAGCAGCAGTAGTAGGATTGTCATGTGACTGTTGATTAGACTCGTCTGCAGGCTCGGGAGGCACAATAATGAAACCTAACCCTCTCAGGTGTGGTGTGCCCCCTCCCCATACCTTGTACTTTTTTATCACTGAGTGGTCAATTGCGGCTAAAGGAGGTTGTGTAGCTTCTTCGGCATCCCATTTTACTCCAGCTTGTCGACATAGTCCAGTAATCAAAGATGGATGAGGTAGTCCACCTGAGGTCCCTCCTTTAATTGCTCTGTCAATTGAATCATATATAACCAGACCCACATCTATAGATTTTCCTTATGCAATACAGAAAAGCAATGCTGCCCGTCGATTTATAACATCACTTGTATGTCTACACAGCATCAACTTGGCACAAATAAAGGCATGCCATGCTTTCCCGTAACTATTTAGTGCGGATGTAGGGAACAAAACAGCTTCTTGTTGATCTGTTAATTTCCATTGTGTTCCAGGTACACACAAGGCTTGAATGACCTCACTGTAGTCTAGCTCGTGATCTAAATATTGAATGAAGCCATTATTGGGTATTGTGTTCAAGCCGTAGTAAGCATTTATTGACTTGAAACTGACTTCCACTGATTTTCCGCGAACCCAAATCATGTTACCAATATGATCTTTTGCATTGGCGTAGAATTTCTTAACAATTTTAACGACCGATAATCTGGTTGGGCTGTAAAGTTCGCCCATCTTCTACTCCCAATCATTTGTAGTAACTCCCCATCTTCTACCTCTGGCAATAATCCACGCTCAGGAATTAGCGTTTTATTAGAGAGCGAATTGTAATACCTTTCGGACGCACTAGCACTTGTAAATCTCTTTTTGTCAAACTTAGTCGAAGTGCCCGAAGTCTCGCCTCTTTGCCTTTTAGTAGCCATGAGTCTTGTGTGTGAATTGCTTGCCCAACAGATTATGTTCAGAGGCTTAGTATGGGCCAATCCTCTTTGTGACAATATATCGAACACTTGGTGTGCACAAATTTTGAACACTATTGGTAGGCACTCCCCAAACTTAATTTTCACCAAATTTCTCAATAACTAAGTACACTAGTCTTCCAATGCAATAAAAGCAACAATTAAGAGTACCCAAACCCACTTGAGCCAACACAATGAAAGAAACTAGCTTCAAAATTCTAACGTAGCTATTATCCAAGTGAATCCAAACAATTTGCATGAAAATCTTGCACACTTACTTGGTTATAGCCAAATATGATGTTCCAATCAAAGTTGCAGGAGCAATTTGAGCTTTGAACCCTTACTTCAGATAGATGGATGGTTGGGTGCCGAATTGGTGAGGAAGGATGACAAGATGGAGATTTATTGCCTTAGTTTGGGTAGGAGATTGAGTGTTTGATTATGCTTATACAAGAAGAAGATGATAATCGTGGCTAAATTAGGGGAGGGATGTGATTTGAGTGAGTTTGAGTTGGAGTAGGAGAGCAAGAATGTGTTTGATTTCGGTTTGGAGGAGTCTTGCCCGATTAGGGCTTTTATTTTTTTTTTCACGTTGCAGTAGGTGCGCCTAGGCGCTTGGTTTTGCACTTGTTGAACCGCCTAGGCGCTTGGGAGCAGTATGTCTTGGGCGCTTAGAGCGCCTAGACGCTTGGTTTGGCCTAGGTGGGGGCGCTTAGGCGCTCTTTGCTTGTCTCGGCTACTGCAATTAGGCGCCTAGGCGCTTGGATTGTGCCTGGCTTGGGCGCCTAGGCGCTTGGGCATGTCTTGAAAAATATTTCCCAACCTGCACAACTTCAATTATTAGTTTTTTGTTTGCAAGGAGATGAAGACTTATTTTAAAAACCCTAAACTAAGATAAACTACATAATTAACTATACTAACCTACTAAGAAAGAAAAAGAAAAACAATATACCCTACACCATTAAGTAATTCAATAACACTAAAAATGAAGGAAATAATAAGAAATATGAGAATTTGACAAATGGACATTCTTCTATTAAGCTCATAAGTGCTTGGTAGTCGTAGTGGCCATTAGTCGAACCCGCCAAATATGAAATCTTGTTTCATATCCTGAAATCAATTAAATATCGTGTTAGAGAACATAAGGGGTGTAATAAATCCTAAACTATAAAAGTTTAACCACTTAATAAACTAACAATAACGCAAATAAAAAAAATTAAAAGTAAAAATAAAAAAATAACAATAAAATTTCCTGGGTTGCCTCCCGGTTAGCGCTTGGTTTATAGTCTTCAGCCTGACTTTCTTCTCTGTTCTAATCAGCAAGGTTGACCGATGTCTTTTCACAATCAACACAACCCCCATAGTAATGGTTCAATCTTTGACCGTTGACTTTGAAATTACGTTTGGCATCCAGGTCTTCCACCTCCACAGCTTCGTGAGGATAAACTTTTGTAATGATAAATGGCCCTGACCAACGGGATTTCAACTTTCCTGGAAACAGTTTAAGCCTTGAATTGTATAATAACACTGTTTGCCCTGCTTCAAACTTTCTTTCCAGAATTTTCTCGTCATGCCACCGCTTAACCTTTTCTTTATATAACTTCGCGTTCTCATACGATTGGAGTCTGAATTCATCCATTTGGTTCAATTGTAAGAGGCGCTTTTCTCCCGCAGCAAACATATCCAAGTTTAACTTCCGGATTGCCCAATAAGCATTGTGTTCTAGTTCAACCGGAAGATGGAATGCCTTTCCATATACTAACCTGTACGGAGACATCCCATTCGGAGTTTTGAAAGCTGTACGGTATGCCCATAAAGCATCATCTAACTTACTAGCCCAATCTTTCCGACTAGGGTTCACTATCTTCTCAAGGATTCGTTTTACTTCTCGGTTTGATACCTCGGCTTGACCACTTGTTTGTGGATGGTAAGCAGTAGCTATCTTATGAGTGACTCCGTACTTAGTGAGAATAGTTGAGAACTGCTTATTACAGAAGTGCGTGCCTTCATCACTAATGATTGCACGAGGAGTGCCGAATCTAGAGAAAATATTCTTCCGAATGAACTTAACCACAACCTTAGCATCATTGGTGGGCGATGCTATAGCTTCTACCCACTTCGAAACGTAATCCACCGCTAGAAGTATATAGGAGTTGCTAAAAGATGATGGAAATGGTCCCATGAAGTCGATGCCCCAAACATCAAACAATTCGACTTCTAAGATCATGTTTAGTGGCATCTCTTGTCGCTTTGATATATTACCAACTCTTTGGCATCTGTCACATTTCAATGAAAACACACGGGCATCCTTAAAGAGTGTTGGCCAGAAGAATCCACATTGAAGTACCTTAGCGGCCGTTCTTTCTCCCGCAAAATGTCCACCATAGTCAGATGCATGACATTGGTGTAGAATATTCTCCATTTCAACTTCCGAAATGCACCTTCTTATTACTTGATCTCCACACTGTTTAAATAAAAACGGCTCATCCCATAAATACTGTTTCACATCATGGAGAAATTTCTTCTTCTGTTGACTTGTCAAATCTGGCGGAAACACCTTACTCACAATGAAATTTACATAATCTGCATACCATGGTGTATCCATCCTTACCACAAACAGTTGTTCATCCGGGAAAAATTCATTGACCACTGTTGTGTCATCTTTCTTTAGTTTTGCATTTTCTAATCGTGATAAATGATCAGCAACCTGATTTTCTGTTCCTTTTCGGTCCCTGATCTCCAAGTCAAACTCTTGTAGCAATAATACCCATCTAATTAATCTCGGCTTCGCATCCTTCTTTGTTATTAAGTACTTAATTGTCGAATGATCTGTAAACACGATCACTTTTGTCCCAATCAAATATGAGCGAAATTTATCAAATGCATAAACAATTGCTAATAGCTCTTTCTCGGTAGTGGTATAATTCAGTTGGGCATCCGTTAGCGTCTTACTAGCATAGTATATAGCGTGAAAAATTTTATCTTTCTGTTGGCCAAGAACTGCACCAATTGCAAAGTCGCTAGCATCACACATTAATTCGAACGGGATACTCCAATCTGGCGCTATGATTACAGGTGCGGTAACTAGTTTCTTCTTCAACACATCAAAAGCTTCAAGGCATGCTTGATCAAAGTTGAATGGGACATCCTTCTCAAAAAGATTGCAAAGTGGTTTCGTGATTTTGGAGAAGTCTTTTATAAATCTTCTATAAAAACCAGCGTGTCCCAAAAAACTTCGAATACCCTTTACTGAAACTGGTGGCAGGAGGTTCTCAATGGTTTCGATCTTAGCTCTATCAACCTCAATTCCTTTTGATGACACTCGATGACCCAAGATTATCCCCTCTTGCACCGTAAAATGACATTTCTCCCAATTTAAAACCAAATTCGTTTCCATACACCGTTTAAGCACAAGAGTGAGATTTTCCAAACAATAATCAAACGAATCCCCAAAAACTGAGAAATCATCCATAAATACCTCGAGATTTTGTTCGACCATATCGGAGAAAATAGCCATCATACACCGTTAAAATGTCGCCGGTGCATTACATAATCCAAAAGACATTCTGCGAAAAGCAAAGGTACCATATGGGCATGTGAATGTCGTCTTCTCCTGATCCTCGGGTGCAATGGCAATCTGGTTATAACTTGAGTATCCATCCAAAAGACAATAATACTCATGCCCTGCAAGCCTGTCCAACATCTGATCTATAAATGGTAGAGGAAAATAGTCCTTACGAGTGGCCTTATTTAACTTTCTATAATCCATACACACCCGCCAACCCGTAACTGTTCGAGTAGGGATCAATTCATTATGTTCATTTGTAACTACTGTCATTCCCCCTTTCTTTGGCACACATTGGACTGGACTTACCCATGAGCTATCTGAGATAGGGTAGATAATTTCCGCATCCAACCATTTAATGATTTCCTTTTTGACAACTTCCTTCATGATGGGATTGAGTCTTCGTTGTTGTTCAATAGTCTGTTTAGCTTCATCTTCCAATAAAATCTTATGCATGCAAATTGATGGGCTTATCCCCTTGATATCTGCAAGAGTCCACCCAAGAGCAGTCTTGTATTGCCGAAGTACCCTTAGTAGCTTTTCTTCTTAAACCTTATCAAGTGATGCAGAAATAATAACTGGAAAGGTAGAAGAAGAACCAAGGTAGGCATACCATAGATGGTTAGGCAATGGCTTAAGTTCCAAGGTGGGCGATTCTTCTAAGGATGATTTCACCTTTTCATCCGGTTTTCCCCAATAATCTAGAGGTTCAAATTTTTGCAAACATCGTGTGAACTTCAGAGCTGAATTTAGCATTTGAACCCATTCTAGCACAGTTAAATCATCAGATAAATTTTCACTTACCAATGCAGTTTTAAGAGGGTCTTCATTCAAAGACTCACTAAATACCTCCCTCATCACTCCTTCAATCAGATCAACTCTAAAGCACTCTTCCTCTCCCTTCGGAAATTTCATAGCCTTGAAAACATTAAAAGTTACTTCTTCATCTTGGACTCTCATCGTTAACTCTCCCTTTTGTACATCAATTAATGTCCTTCCAGTGGCTAAAAATGGTCTTCTAAGGATAATGGGTATGTCTTTATCCTCTTCATAGTCCAACACAATGAAGTCGGCTGGAAATATGAATTTGTCCACCTTCACTAATATGTCTTCCACAATGCCCCTAGGGTATGTCACTGATCTATCTGCGAGCTGTAAAGAGATATTTGTTGGCTTCGGTGCTGGTAATCCCAACTGAGTGTAGATCAAAAGCGGGATCAAGTTAATACTCGCACCCAAATCACACAAACATCTATTAAAGAACTGGGGTCCAATCGTGCACGGTATGGTGAAGCTACCTGGATCCTTCAACTTCGGTGGTAACTTTATTTGTAGAAGTACGCTACATTCTTCTGTCAACGCTACAGTTTCAAACTCCCCTAGCTTCCTCTTTCTTGCTAAAATATCTTTCATGAATTTCGCATAGCTAGGCATTTGTTCTAAAGCATCTGCAAATGGAATATTGATTTGCAGCTTTTTGAAAACTTCTAAAAATTTCGAAAACTGTCTATCTAATTTCTGCTTTTGCAATCTTTGAGGAAATGGCACAGGTGGTACAACTGTTGTTTTCTTATCTTCTTGTTGTTTTTGCACAACTTTTTTCCCAGATTTACTTTTCGAATTTCCACTCTTTTTCTCGTCATTCTCAGCAGAAATTATTTTCTTTTGTCCGTCTAAATCTGTAGTCAACTCCTTCCCACTTCTGAGTGTAACTGCCTTACAATGTTCATTTCCATCATTCCTTGGATTTTTCTCCGTATCACTAGGTAAAGAACCTGGAGTTCTAGTATTCAAAGCACTAGCTATCTGCCCAATTTGGTTCTCAAGATTCTTTATTGCAGCTGATTGGTTTTTCGTTGTGGCTTCAAACTGAGTTGCCAATCTTGCCAATAATTCTTCCATTTGTGATAGCTTGTCAGGTTGATGAGGTTGTGGGTGTTGTTGAGATTGTTGATGTGGCTGAAATCCAGGTGGATATGATTGCCTTGGAGCTTGTGCTTGAGCATGTGACTGATTACTACTCCAAGAAAAATTTGAGTTGTTTCTCACTCCTGGATTGTAACTGTTTGGATAACTGCCCTGCTGCCTATTATAACTGGAAACAAACTGGACTGATTCAGGATTTATTGCACATTGATCACTTGAGTGGCTACCCGCACATATTTCACAAATCGTTTCCATTTTCTGAACTGGTTGTACCCCAAGTGCATCTATCTTCTTTGTAAGAGCAGAAATCTGAGCTGTCACTTGAGCTGATAATGCTGTCATCGCATCCACTTCATAAACCCCTACTGTCCTTGGCTGAGTCGTTCTTGCTGTTGGCCACTGATAATTATTAGCTGCCATGGTTTCAAGCAACTGATACCCCTCATCACAATTCTTGGCCATAATAGCTCCTCCCGCTGCAGCATCTATACTCGATCTCACTGTGCTGAATAAACCGTTATAAAAAGTTTGCACCTGAAGCCATTTAGGAATCCCATGGTGTGGACATTTTCGCAATGAGTCTTTAAATCTCTCCCATGCTTCATATAGTGATTCTGAATCGTGCTGAACGAAAGAGAAGATATCGTTCCGCAACTTTGCTGTTTTTGCAGGCGGGAAAAACTTTGCAAGAAATTTCTGAGCTAGGTCGTTCCATGTAGTAATCGAGCCTGGTGGTAGTGAATGGAGCCAACTCTTAGCCTTATCTCTGAGAGTAAATGGAAACAGCCTTAGCCTTATTGCATCCTCTGACACATTATTGTACTTGAAAGTATCGCAGATTTCTATAAAGCTGACTATGTGATCGTTCGGATCATCATTCGGTAACCCTCCAAACTGACATGAATTTTGAATCATCTGTATTGTCCCCGGTTTTATCTCAAAACTTGTAGCAGTAATGGCAGGCCTCGTAATACTCGACTGAATTTCAGTAACCCGCGACATAGCATAATCCCGCAGTGCTTTTTGCTCTTCTTCAGCCATAGTATCTTTCTTATCAAGTGCCTCTTTGGTTTCTTTAACCCACTGACGCAACCGCTAAAACCTTTTTTCGATGTCGTCCTCGTAAGGAAATAAATCTGGCTTCTTCGATCGCGTTTGCATACACTAGTCAAGAGCACCTGAATAGAACAGAAAAGAAAACGTTTAAATTAAGATTAATTCTATCAAAATCAATAATGACAAAATATTAAACTAATATTCCCCGGCAACGGCGCCAAAAACTTGTTGCCTAATTTTTTAATAACACTTTAACACGCAAGTATACGCGTTCAATTGTAATATTCAGCAAGCAAGGATATCGTTCCCACGAGGAAATAGACTAATATTTATCAATTACTAATTTCAATGCAATTAATCCTATTTTAAACTACAAAAGTTTTTTTGTGATTTAACAATTAAACTTAACAAAACTAATAATTAAAATCAGAATTTCACAAGAATAAATGCAGATTTAACAGGTTAAGATTACAACTTCCCTTAGTATTTCATTTAAACCAATTTACTTCCCATTTAAATCAATTAATGAATATGAATCATTATCCAAGAATGTTTTATAGAATTCACGCGTTTCTTCCAAAGACACATGAACAAATCCTCCTAAATCCGATCCTTAAGACACATAATTACAAGGAACACCCCAATTAATCAACTCACTATATTCCTATGTGAATCCAGTTAATTAGGGTTTAACGCATAAATTCTTTCAATGGATACAAAATACACATAGGTATATTCCTATCCTACATGCTAATCATATTAACCCTATTCAGATTATATGAACAGATATTATCATATCCAAATCTCAATCTATACTCCATCTTCCAATTTTATATAGATTATCACAGTAATTGCTGGCCAAACAATTAATCAATAAGCAAAAGATATAATAAATAATTCAATAAAAACCAACTTTCATTCAATGGGAAGATTTAATTTAAACTACATACCAAGATCCGTTGCAATCTTAATGAAAATTTAGTTCATGATAATAATAAAGAAAAACATTATCCAGATTAATAATCCAAACATCCTAGATAATTACAAAAGATAAAACTAGAGAAGAGAAGAAGAAACTCTGAATTTGCTCCAATACTCTCTCTTTGATCTTCAGCCCTTGCAATTCTCCTTCGTGTTTTCCTTCGTTGTTCTCTCTGCAAATCTCTTGAAAAATTGAGTGATACGTCTTTTCTAAAGTCTCCTCCTATTTGTATTAGTCTCCCACCTCATTCAGATTCCTTTTTGGCTTCAAAAACCCACTTGGCAGTAGAAAACCCTCCTTTTTGCCGCACATGAGCGCCTAGGCGCTCAACCCAGGCCATTTCCAAGCGCCTAGGCGCTTGACCAGTACCACGTAATTACAAAAATGCCACTCAACTTTAATTTTAATGATTTTTGACCTTTTTCTTCTCCGAAATGACCAATTTGTCCCTCCAGCTCCAACCTATAAGAAATAAACACAAAACACATAAACAAAATACTAAAAAACAATTAAAGATAGCAATAATTAAGTTTAATAATATCGGATTCATAGGTATAAAACCTACTCATCAAATACCCCCAAACTTAACCAATTGCTTGTCCCCAAGCAACAAAACACAATGCAATAATTAAATGTCTTGAAATAATTTTCTTGACATAAAGCTTAGCTAATTGGTCTAGGTTATACCTAACTCCTATCGGTAGAAAGTGAGCCGATTTTGTCAATCGATTCACTATCACCCAAATAGCGTCGTATCCTTTCCTTGTCGTTGGAAGTCCTACCACAAAGTCTATTGTGATGTGCTCCCATTTCTACTCCGAAATTTCCAATGATTGCAACAACCCGCTCGGTCGTTGGTGTTCAGCCTTAACCTTTTGACAAGTTAAGCACTTACTAACATATTCTGCTATCTCCCTTTTCATGTTTGGCCACCAAAAGTGATGACGAAGGTCTTAATACATCTTTGTACTACAGGGATGTATCGAGTACCTCGAACTATGGGCCTCGCTCATTATCTCCTCCTTTAATTTGGAATTATTTGGAACCCAAATTCTTCCTTCAAAACGAAGCAATCCCTCCATATCGAGGTTATACTTAGTCTTTTCTTCATCTTCTATCCTCTTCTTCATATGTTCGCATTCCTCGTTGCTCAATTGCACTTCCTTAACACGTTCCAATATGGTCGGTTGAGTTTCCATAGAAAATAACATCTCCTCTGCTTCATCTGGTAATTTAACTTCTAGTTCCATCCTTGCCATCGTTGTTACTAACTCATTCTGAGCTGTTAACATTGACAGTTTCTCTCTACCCTTCCTACTTAGCGCATCGGCTACTACATTTGCTTTTCCCAGATGATATAAGATATCACAGTTGTAATCTTTTATTAGTTCCAACCACCTTCTCTGCCTCATGTTCAACTCCTTCTATGTGAAGATATATTTCAGACTTTTATGGTCCGTATATATCTCACACTTCTCACCATATAGATAATGCCTCCAAATTTTTAAGGCAAAAACTACAGCTGCTAATTCCAGATCATGAGTAGGATAGGCCTTCTCATAATCCTTTAATTGATGTGACGCATACGCAATGACCTTGTCATGCTGCATGAGCACGCAACCCAGTCCTCTATGCGAAGCATCGCTATACACTATAAAATTCCCTGTATCATCTGGCAAAGATAATACAGGTGTCTCACTTAACCTCTTCTTTAGTTCCTAAAAACTGTTCTCACATTTTTTCGTCCATTCATACTTCACCGACTTCCTCGTCAAATTTGTCAGCGGAGTAGCTATTTTAGAAACGTCCTGAATAAACCTTCTATAGTATCCCGCTAACCCCAGAAAACTTTGAACCTCAGTTGGCATTTTCGGTTGCTCCCACTCATTTACTGCTTCTACTTTTGCTGGATCCACGGAAATGCCATCTTTATCAATAACATGTCCTAGAAACTGTATTCGATCAAGCCAAAATTCATACTTTGTGAATTTCACATATAACTTTTCCTTCCGTAGTGTCTCCAACACTATCCTTAAATGTTCAACATGATCTTCTGACGTCTTTGAATAAACTAGAATATCATCAATGAACACTACAACGAACTTGTCCAAATACTACTTGAACACTTTGTTCATCATATCCATAAATGCGGCTGGCGCATTAGTCAACCCAAACTACATTACCAGAAACTCGTAATGACCATAACGAGTTCTGAACGCCATCTTAGGTACATCCTCCTTCCTCACTTTTAACTGATGATACCCCGTACGCAAATCTATTTTAGAAAAATACTTTTCCCTTTTCAACTGATCAAATAGATCATCGATCCTGGGCAACAGGTATTTATTCTTAATTGTTAACTTGTTCAACTCTCGATAGTCGATACAAAGTCGTAACGACCCATCCTTTTTCTTTACAAATAATATCGGTGCTCCCCAAGGAGACACACTCGGTTGAATGTACTTCCTATCTAATAGTTCTTGTAATTGAACCATTAACTCCTTCATCTCAACTGGCGCCATTCGATATGGTGCCCTTAAAACTGGTGTCGTACCCGGTAACAGATCAATCACAAACTCAACCTCTCTATCCGGTGGAATACCCGGTAGTTCCTCCAAAAATACATCCGTGAACTCTTGAACTATAGGTATCTGGTCCAAAGGTGCTCCCACTCTTTGGGTATCCACAACATGGCACAGATAACCTACACACCCCTTTCTTAACATCTTTCTAGCTTGTGTCATCATTAGACAACAAGAGCGTCTCGGTGATTTACTATCGAAGAACACTACCTTGGTTTTCTTAGAAAGCCGAAGGTTCACACTTTTCCTATGGCAATCTATTATAGCCTTATGGTTAATCAACCAATCCATACCAAGAATTACATCGAATTCTTTTAACCTTATCGATACTAAATCTACCGATAACTTATTACCTCTAATATTTACGCAACAATCCTTATGAATATGACCAATGGGGGTTATCTCTTTGTTTGCTACCTTAACGTCTAAAGGTATTGCTAACTTTTCAGGGATTAAACCTAATCGCTTAGCAAATTCACATGCTATAAAAGAACAAGTAGCACCCGAGTCAAATAACATATAAGCATTTATTTCATTGACTGGAATGATACCTGCTACTACATCCGATGATGCAACCGCATCTTGGACAATCATATTAAACGTACGGGTTGAGGGTCTACCCATAGATGGTGTTGGTCCAGTAATGGCTAATTTACCACTACCAGAACCCTTATTTCCCTCTAACCCTTTCTTCGGGAAATTTCTTGCCATGTGGTCCAACGATCCACAAATAAAACACCCATGATTTTTCTTAGGGTTAGGATAGTTGGGTGATAAATGTCCCTCCTGCCCACAGTTGTAACAAACTGATTTCCCCTTTAAACAGACTCCCAAATGAGTCTTTTCGCATGTCTTGTATGGCTCCATCCTACGTTTAGGATCTCCTGTTTCACCCCAGTATTCCCAGGGTTAAAGCTTTTCCTCTTTGGCATAGTGCCACTATCGCTGGCAACCTCTGCCTTATTTCCTCCCTCTCCCTTATTCTTGTTCTTTCTTTCCTTGTGGTACCGAGACAATGCCTCACCACCACCTTATGCTATTGTTTCTTTTTCTAGAATGGTCCCATAGGAAGCACTCTGGAACACCGAAATCCTACTGTAGAGCCAGGGTTTCAGGCCCTGCTCAAACCTACGAGCCTTCCTCTCTTCTGTGTCCACATGATGTGGAGCAAATCTCGTAAATTCATTGAATTTAGCTGTGTACTGGGGAACTGTCATATCCCCTTGTTTAAGTTCCAAGAACTTAATCTCTATTCGCCCTTGCATGCTAGTAGGGAAGTAATTCTCGAAGAATACCTTCTAGAACTATTCCCATGTCATTGCCTCCGTTCTAGCCCCACCCTGGTGAGCCTCCCACCAGTAGTTGGCCTCCCCTTTCATCATGTAAGTCGCAAAAGAAGTCTTTTGGGCCTCACCCACGTTTGTGATAACAAACGCCTTCTCTATCTCTTTCACCTATGTCTGGGCCTCTAATGGGTCAGTCGTTCCTCTGAACTTCGGAGGACCCACACTTTTGAATTCCTTAAAGGTAGTTGTTCTAGCTACCCTAGGTGCTACGAGAATTCCTCCCCCAACTTGGTTAAATGCTACCGTTAATAAATTAACGAACTCTTGCATAGGGTTATTTGGACCCCCTGATTTTCATTATGAGACTCAGCCTCTTGGTTACGTTGTCTCCTTCTTGGCGATATAATTCTGATTAAATAAATAAAGTTCATTATTATCTATTTTAATTACTTAGTTATCCTTCTCAAATAACAACTCTTACCACAACAAGCACATTAAATAAAAACTTCATTATATTAATATGCTTTCATAGTCAAAACTATTTACACTTTGCTTCCATATCCAAAAAGTTATTAAATTACTATCCCGCGATTGACTTCTACAAAAATTGGGATTTACAAAAAGACTACCCTTTAATTATACAAAAGAGGGGTTTACGTTACTACACATATACAAAAAGATCTAATAATCTACTAACACTGCCTTACGACATTCTCATGTTTTTGATTTGCTAAAATCGAAACAATATCTCGACTAATCGTATGTCGAGTCTGCCCCGACTCAATAGAATAACAAGTAATTTTCAGGTTGAAATCCTCGTGAGCACATTCATGGATGTACGACATCCTAGCAATGTTCTGGTCTTTTTCAACCAGTTTCTTTCGAAGCTCTACTGCCTCTTCCTTATAATCCCTCGCCTTATCCGTCGTCAGCACTTTCTCATTGTGCTCTGACTCAAAATCTGCCTCTGCAGACTCCTTCGCCTCATATAGGGCGGTAATCTCCTCGTTCTGTGTTTGTACCACAGTGCGCAGATGCACATTCCTATCCAGCATTGCCAGATACAATGATCTCATTGCATCTGGATGTGTTGACTCCTGAGTAGGTACCACCGTATTAATCGATGTTACCTCCAAATCCTCATCCACATCTATCATCATATTCAGATATGATGCTATTCCCATTGTTTCCTCGGAGTACTCCTCCTCAGAAATGTACTATTCTGGATTAGAATCTTCTAGAACCACTATCGGTACCTCCACCACTGACATAGGTACTATCTCCACTTGGTTCATTGACTCTTCACTCATCACGTGAATGTCTCTATACAATAAACTATCGTTTGACATCTACAAAACACATAACATGTTGATTAGTACATAATACACAATAGTATAAACACAAATCACATTTAATTTATTTAAGATTAATTTCTATCTTTTAAATCTTTCGGTACTGAGTTTTCTCAATACCTTATTAATTCATTTGACTCGAATTTACTTTCTTCAGACTTTACCTTCCTTACGAGGTTATTAGCCTAAGGTTCTTCCTCCCTTAAGTTTTATAACCTGATGCTTTGATACCAACCTGTGACGCCCCCAAATTTGGGTATCTTCCAACCCGACATATGGTGTTACACGGTACTCATAACTATACAGTCATTACATTGAAAAAACGACATAATGAATGTAATTACTATCTTCTTATTACAATCAAAGTGAAAATCCGTCCCAGGTTCATAAACCGATTACATCATTCGTTGTTCGTAAGTATAATACATATAACCATACTAATCTATTACAAGATGGTTAACTATCCATCTTAGCCTTGCCCTTATTTCTCTTAGCATTCTCAGTATGCTCGGCTTTAACTGCAATCATATAATTCATGCAAGAAGTAAGCATAACAAGCTCAGCAAGTCTAACAAAGAATAATATCAATACCACATTCATGAATTATATGAAAATCTTTCATAACTGAACAAATAGTCATAAAGTATTATGAAACATTAATACTTAATAATTCATAACATCAATTCCCAAAGTATATAATAGTTTAGGAATTCTGAACCGGTCAAAAGACCATGAACAATATCTTTCTATTTTTATACTTGAAAAGGACATCACAACACTAAGGCTGTACATCCGGCATTACTTACGAGCACTTTTAGGTGATTAGCATATAGTACTCTATGTTGATCAACATTCATTCGTTAAACGTATTTACGTTTAAGTTTTAGCAAACTCGCGTGCCCATTGAATAATCGATGAAAATACTTTTGTTTGTTCATAAACAAACATACCTTTGAATCCGTACCAAATACTTGGCATAGGATAGCGTTATCATTTCTATATAGAAAGATATGTATACAAATCAATCTATCTCTTATGAATAGTCTAGCCGAGTTAAAACTGGCATCGACCCTTTCTTTAAAATCATTCATGCAACCCATTACAATGAATCACAGAAAACTTGACTAACATGAAGGTTAGACAAGCATTAAGAAAACTTGCCTTCAAGCATCTTCCAATAATTTATTCGATTGTTCTTAGCCTTTACAGAATCTACATGATATATTCACATAGCACACTGTAATTAGCTACAAAACAATCAATCACATTGTTTCTACCAACTTCTTTCTCTTCTGTGTCTTAATTGACTTCATTTCATTAATTAAGTCAATTCAACTTATTACCCCTTATCCCGGCTTGTTAACGATCTCATGTTATTAACTGGACTCGATTATCATTGGTGAAGTACCAATGTCAGTTACCGTTCACGGTTTATTAATAAACACTTCGTGTTCTTTGCTTTCATACTAATAACTTGTGTTTATTTCCTAAGTTCATCACCATATACACTAGT
This sequence comes from Panax notoginseng, assembly GCA_016801055.1. Classification (NCBI taxonomy): domain Eukaryota; kingdom Viridiplantae; phylum Streptophyta; class Magnoliopsida; order Apiales; family Araliaceae; genus Panax; species Panax notoginseng. Next base: position 104,173,034 of record CM029020.1, read on the forward strand.
ATATGTAACATAGGAATAGTTTTAGTATGTTCATTAAGTATATAAACTTATCTTATATTGGTCTTGAAACAATTGAATTCAAAAATTAACTTCTCGAACAACTCCCCCGCCTCAGCGCTGCGGCGTGGCCTTTATACATAATACTGGCGCTGCGGCACAAGTTTGCAGTAATTAAGCCCCGGTCTAGGCGCTGCGGCGCACAACCTATAACTATGAATAGCGCTACGGCGCCACTCTTTAGTAGCTCCTGACATTGTGCCTGGCGCTGCGGCGTGGCACAACTAGCTTTGTCTGGCACTGTGGCGCCAGACCTCAGACTCAGAAAATTTTGACAGATAAAATTTTTAGTGAACTTCCCAGCTTCATAACTCCTTCGTTATAAGTCCGATTTGGTCCGTTCAAAAGCCTATAACTTATAAATTACATACTCTACGCGTTCATATAAGAATTTTACATTTTTGAATCCGTTAACTCAAAATTTACTTCTAAGTTCATTATTGAGCGTTCGTTAAACGCTTTCGAGCGTTCAATACTCGTTTTCTTCATTTTAAGACAGAATCCGACGATTCTTAAACCCACGACTCTTAAATACCCTATCTCACATGTTGACATCGAAAAATAATGTTTTCAAGTCTCATGGCAACTTTTGACTACTAATATAGAATTTCTACGTTTTCGACGTTTAACGTCTAATTCCGTAAAATTCGCCATAACTTTGTTACTAGTGTTCTATATGCCAAATCAAATGGAACACCCCATTGATTTCATATCTACATCCTAACCAAGCTAGATGAACATATCCTAATAGTGATGGTGTTCAATTTGTCCATCAACAACCAATTTAACGTTCAATGGTTTATACGGTTTAAACTTACGTAAACCCTTACGATTTTCATTTACACATGACTTATAAAGGTTTTACATATTACAAGCCATCCTTATTCCTCTATAAGAGGCATGCTCCACCAATCTATGATTCTTTATAACCAATGAAATCAAAAGGATGGAAAACTACTATTAATGAAATATTACCTTTTTATTCTTTACGTTCTTGCTAAAATCTCTAATGAAAAGCTTCAAAGTGAGATGATTGCTTGTTTCTAGCTTGTTCTCTGTCTCAATATAAGTTGGACAACTCCTGGAAAATTACCAATAGCCAACTTAAGCCTTCTATTTATAGGAAACTTAAATGGAGGGCTTTATGGTCATTCTCCTTCACCTCCTTACTATTCGCTACTTTATCACCAAGTAAAATACTTGGTGATCAAGTAGTTCACTTTACTTGGCCATCAAGTGGCCAGCCCACATGCCCATGAGTCATCCCCATGGGTTGCCCCATTGTTTTTATCCATTCGGTGACCCAACGGTTCGACCCACGGTTCGGTCTATTGGATTGGGCTTTGTAACGACCCCAAAATTCATACAATTAAATTCTCGATTTCAGTCGTTAATAATACTTTCAACCTCTACTTTTACATCATTAAATGATAATACAACCACTGAAAATTTGCGGAACAATTAAAATTTTCTATTACAAACTATCCTCATTCCCAAAACCTTCAACCTTTACATCTAAATATATCAGAATCAATTTAATACTACAACAGTTTACATCGTGAAACGATATTACAATTCAATATTAATACATCATTCGGAACCTTAAACATGGTTCAAATAATAATAACACAACCAAAGTGTATTAATCCTTAAGTATCACGTCAGATTCATATCTTTCAGGTAACACATAACTTTACCTTGAAATCTGGACCTACAAAAATAGTTATTTGCAAGGTTGAGCTCGACAGACCAGCAAAATCTAACAGTTTTTATGCATCACATAAAACATAATAACATACTCAACATATATTTCTTAAACATTGGACTAACATAACATACATTTTATAGTTCATATAACAAGTATAAAGATTGAGTTCCTTACTCAATCAGCATGCTTTACTCAATTAACGTAGTCATAAGTTGACTTTGACGTTTCATGCTTTTAACATAAATATAACATATCATGTTGTTTTCAATAAAGACTTATAATAATTAATCATCAAGTTCACGTAGAAAATAGGAACTGAAAGACTTGCCTTGACTCGTAGATTACCAATTACCGAAAAACAGCTTAAATGCTTTGCGTACATCCTACAACAGTTCAAAGGTTCATATTCACATGCATTAGTTACACATATAATGAAACCACAATGACTCTTAGTCTTAAACTTCTTTCGAAATCGACATTTAACGTTCATTAAAGTCGTCATAGATTCCATTACCCCATATTAGATGTATTTCACTTGTTAACAACGACTAGGTTGTATAACCTACACCTTATATCTCTTTATACTTCTCTTATAATTGACAATTAAGTCTTCTACCGCGTATTTACATCCTTTTAAACGTATATTAGATTAACTAATCAAGTTATCATTCAAATCGTTCTTTCAACTTATATCTCTCTATAGCCCAACATAAACCTTATCATTTATCTTTAACTTTTGAAAACATCACATTTGGTTTCATTACATAACTTACTCAAGTGACAACTAAAATCTCCATATTGTGATATTATAGTCCACTTTATGTTTTAATATCCTTAACATGCATGCTAAACTAACCTAAGTCCGTTACGCATGACCTGCAATTAAGCAGACTTCACTGTCTATTACTGGCCACTCGTGCGGCCGCACGAGTAATATACTGGGTAACCGCGCGCCCGCGCGATGCCTCATTTCCAGTTTTTTTTACAGACGCGAACTAATACTCTGTAATAGGCCAAAAAAAAAAATCCTAATTCTACAGAATTTCTCCCAAATTCAACATCTAACACTTTGCCATATTATAGTTATACATGCTAAACACCATTCTATATTCAAAAACATTATATAAACCTCATTTTGAAGAATCAAAACTATATTTTTTTTCCAAATTTCCTTATTTTTATACTTTTAACAAATTTGATCGCCACGAACTCGTTTCTTAATCAATTGATATGATTTAAACTACGCTGCTTTCGTTTCTTAACATATTATCACAATCCAACTTCAATTCGCATATTACAACAAGTATTGACAATTAAATTTTGTACTTTCTAAGCCATATCATATGAACATAAACACTGTTATCTCAATTTCCTCCTACAATCCTAATTTACATGAATTTGATCAGCAACATAGGAGTATAGATGATAACTAACAAGTTTAACAAAAGTATACACACATAAAACCAACATCTTAACCCATTCCAACGAAACTTCCAATTAATAGATTATTAATTGCAAAGAAAATTAATATATGTATTGCAAAGAAAATTAAGATAGATTATTCTCTTTAATCTTCTTGATTATATGGTAGCACAAGATGGTGAATCTCTCATTCATCTTGGCCAAATCACATAGATTATTCTCTCTCAATTTCTCACTCTCAATACTCGTGTTTCCTTCTTCTCTTTATTTCTATGTTATCAAGCCTTAGGCAAAGAAATAGAATGTGTAGAAAATAAACTGACCTCCTCACCCCCACGTACGTCAGGTCACAACCCAAAGGTTTGTGTCAGTTAAATTAGACCAAAGGCCACAAGGCCTTGTTTGGCCATACACCAATTCCCCTATAGTAGATTATTTTAATAATATTTATTAGACCGTGCAAACGGGCCCAAAGCCCGCGGGCCGGGCCGGCCAGCCTGCCAAAAAGCGGGCTTTGGGCCGCATTTTTTTGGCCCATAAAAACCCGGGCCTTTTTGGCCCGGCCCGCCCACGGGCTTTGCGGGCTCAAAAAAGTGCCAAAAAATATGCATAAACTACCTTCGGCCCGCGGGCCGGCCCGGCTCGCCCGTGAGCCTGCGGGCTATGGGCTTACTTTTTTTGGCCCGTGAAAATCCGGGCCTTTTTGGCCCGACCCGTTTTAGCCCGGCCCGGCCCGCGCTCGCCCGCCCGTTTGCCACCTCTAATATTTATATTATATAGTTTCATGTGTCACACCTTTAGTTAATTTAAATAACTTATAATAATAATAATAATTTTATTATAATTATACTTATAATAAATAATTATACATCTAATTTAATTAATAAATTAGAAACATCACTTTATTTAATTTATTTATTTCCCTTAAATTAAAAAATTCATTTAATTTAATTATTTTCTTAAATTAAATCCTCCTGATAAAATTATCATTACTCAATTTACTTAACATTAATCAATACAGTTACTAAATTAATTCACCACAATTTCATAAATTATTTATTTTTCTCAATAAATAAGTTATTTAAAAATATTTATTTAATTCAATAAATATTTAAACTTAATTACAAAATTCATTTAATTTCTTCAATAGCTAACTTAATTATTAAACCTCACTTTCCCGATATATGAATATATATTTCTCTTCATACCCAATCACATATTTCAAAATATATAGCACGTATATATACATACTAAAACTCAAAACATCTCATAATAAGAATTATAATTATTAAATTCTTATTTTAATAATTTATAAAAATTCGGGTTGTCACAAGTTTAATTAATCCTAACATTGGACTTTAACTTGGGCTTAAACACATAACTCTTTGGGCTTGATTACTCAATTACTTGGGCTTGGTATAATCCAAAGTCCTAAACTCTAAGTCCATTACACCAATCGTATTCTACACGTATAATTCATGTATTCTCTTCGTATACTACTCATACAACATACGTATAATCATTATCGTAATTCATTATACGAAGCTCATTTCCTTCACGAAAATCATTCTTCTCAACCCTTAGATTTTAAGTCCGCAGGCGAAACTTCATTTTTGCCATAACTGAAATATTGTTACATATTCCATCTTGTCTTCATATTCTATCATTACACGTTTCTCAGAATTTCAAACTTAATTCTTGAGCAGAAACGAATGAATAGTATTTTTACGAATTTTTTTTGAAAAACTTTTATTTTCGTCTTGAAAATTTAAAACACTTAATTCTAGCACATAGCCAGAATACTAACCACATCCGCATATTCTAGGTCATAGAACGACCTTCACATAGCTTACTCACATAAATAATCAATTAAATTCATTTAATTGACATACTCAAATAAAAATTTAATTCTCATAAAATCTGATTTTCTCGGGCGTTACAGGAACGCACGAAGTGTTTCATATTCAGACCTTTGTATTTTCCCCGGGGTTCATTATCTAGAAAAATTCAAGACTCTCGATTTTGAGAAATATGATGGATTGGGTCTTCATTGGAGAGCTCATATCTTATGCCGAGAATGAAAAGCTCAGAATGCAGCTATTTCAGAAAAGTCTGACTGGAGAAGCCATAGCATGGTACACCAGATGGATAACTCCAAAATTCACAGCTGGGAGGAGTTAGTCCATGCTTTCCTCAGTCAATACAACTTTCAAACTCAGATGGCTCCAGACCGGTATCACATTACCAAGGTCAAGAAATAAGTCAATGAGTCTTTCAGAGAGTATGCCCAAAGATAGAGGCGTTTGGCTGCTCAAGTTATCCCATCTATGACAGAGTCCAAAATGGTAATGACCTTCATAGATATTCAGGAAGCTCTATTTTATGAGAGGGTCCTAGCTGGAATAGGAAATCCATTTTTAGAAATGATTAAGCACGGAGAAATGGTTGAAATTGGATTGAAATCAGGGAAGATTCAATACCTTGCCACTTTAAAAGTCGTAGCTGAGCACATCCAATCTGGAAGTTATGGGAACAACCCCCGGAGGGTCCATAAGAAGAAAGAAGAGGATGTTTGCTTGATACTGCAAGGACAAAAAGGTAATCAAAACTTGCCTATTCAGAGGAGAAACTACCCCCCTTTTTAAGCATAGTATTCAAACCCTCCCTTGCCAAAAAGTGGAGAAATCAGACGTACAAGAGTGTCTACACCCTTAGGGGATTCACTTGAAAACATTCTCAAACTTCTGACAGATCAGAAGAAAATCACTCATCTCCTTCCACAAGCCAATTCGAGTGGAAAAGGATTCAATGCAAGCAAAAAGTGTGCTTACCATGCTGGAGCTCCAGGCCATGACACTCAGGATTGTTGGGCCCTTAAGCATAAGATCCAGGATTTAACTGACAGTGGTGAGATTGTAGTGGCCAAGCCCGACCAACCACATATTCAAAACAACCCTCTCCCTCAACACAAGGAAGAAGAGGTTAACATGATTAATTGGGGCAGTGGAAAGAGCTCTAATATGTGGGTGGTGTATCCCAAATCAGTAAGAATGATAATTTTGACAGATGGGATTATTCACAGTTCCAGTTCATGATGGAACGGGAGTTAAAATCTCTTGGCGAACAAGTCAATCAATTGGCAGAACTGGTGATTCATCAACACCAAGTCACACGTCAGTTGTTTAGTCAGGAGCAATGAAGCACATGAGACCGTTGCGTCACCAACGATCAATACCCAGGATAATGTGCATCAGGAAGGTAATAATCCTCAGGAAAATAGCAACACTGACCAAATAATGAATGATGGGATGTTCAGAGGCTTTATGCAATTCATACAACAACAGGCAAAAATGACTCCTGTTCAAAATGCAGGTGGAAATGCTGGCAACTCACGGATGGTCACCGCTAAGCACTTCAAGGATCTAGGACCACTAGAGTTTTTGGAAAAGCTAGAACCACTTAAGGCAGAGACGTGGATAAAGCTGATCATCAAGATATTTGATGACTTGGGATGCTCCAAGGAGCAAAAGGTTCCCTTTGCCACCTTCATGTTGCGAGGAGAGGCAAATTACTGGTGGAAATCTATAAAAAGTACTCAACCTGCCGCACTGAAGATGTCTTAGGAGAAGTTCCAAAAACTATTCAACGACAAGTACTTTTCTGAAAGCATTCGTCACATGAAGGAGGTGGAATTTATCAAGCTAGAACAAAACAATATGACCGTGTCGCAGTAAAAAGCTAAGTTTACCGAGTTGTCCCAATTTGCGTCCCACTTGGTTGATAATGAGGAGATAATGACGTGAATGTTTCTGCGAGGTTTGAAACTCAAAATACGTCAATACCTTATTTTTCACAAACTGTGTTTGTATTCAGATGTTGTAAATAAGGCTCAGTTATTGGAGAGCGATAATGAGTCAACTCAACCAAGAGAGAGCAGCCGGTAAAATGATAATACCAGTGGTAGTAGTCATCGAAGCGGTGACAACAAATGTAGAGGAAATTAACATGCCAAATATGGTAACCACTTCGGTGGTAATCCTGGCCAAGACAATAAAAGTGGAAATTTTAAGAAGAGGAGATTTAATAATGGTAGAAAGACGTCAGCACCAGCACCCATTGTTAAGGAAGGAGAACGACCACCGATCGTATGCTTCAAATATGGAGGGGAGGGACACATCAGTCCAAACTGCACGATGCAGTCCAAAGCATGTTATAATTGCAGAAGAGAAGGTCACCTAGCCCGATTTTGTCGTGTAGTGAAGCCATGTCCAGTTGGGATGGTGACACCAAATGCCATCCCAGACAAGTTAAAGTCGGTAGTTCAAGGGAGAGCGTTTGTCCTGACCTCCCAAAAAGAGAGAAACCCGAACGAAGTTATCACGGGTAAGCTAATCATAAACTCTTGTGAAGTCTATACCTTATTTGACATCGGTTCTACCCATTCTTTTATTTCTCCTACTTGCGCTCAACGTTTAAATTTTACTCCAGAGAAATTAGACTTTGACTTATCTGTTGAAACTCCTTTGGGAGAAACCTTCATTACATCTACTGTTTATAAGTCTTGTTTGATTCGAATCGACAACTGCACGTTACATGTCGATCTTATCTCTTTGGAAATACTTGTATTCGATGTGATTTTAGGAATTGATTGGTTAACTACTTATCATGCTAAAATTAATTATTTTTGTAAGGTTGTTAGCTTTCATATTCCTAACCAACCTATTATGCGAATTCAAGAAACCAAACCACTAAAGTCAATCACTGTCATATCAAGCCATAAAGCTATTCGTTTATTGAAAAATGGATGTCAAGCTTTCTTAGCCCATGTCACAAATTTAAATAAAAATACGTCAGATTTGAATGATATTTCTATTGTTAATAAATTTCTTGACGTATTCCCTGAAGAATTTCCTGGCCTACCCCTAGAGCGTGAAATCAAATTTTGTATCGACCTTAAACCCGGTACAAAATCCATTTTCAAAGCCCCATATCGAATGACTACTATTGAACTTTAGGAGTTAAAAACCCAACTACAGGAATTGTTAGACATTGGTTTCATTTGTCCTAGTATGTCTCCTTGGGGTGTTCCTGTTCTATTCGTAAAGAAGAAAGATGGAAGTATGCGACTTTGTATTGATTATCGGAAGTTGAATCATGTCACCATCAAAAATAGATACTCGTTGCCTCACATTGATGATCTGTTTGACCAGTTACAAGGTGCTAAATTCTTTTCAAAGATCGATCTTCGTTCTGGATATCATCAGTTAAAGATTAAAACTGATGACATTCCACAGACTACTTTAAGAACTCAGTACGGTCATTACGAATTCCTAGTCATGTCTTTTGGATTGACTAATGCTTCTGCTGCATTCATGGATATGATGAACCGAGTATTAAAGGAATATTTGGATCATTTTGTGGTTGTCTTTATTGATGACATCCTCATTTACTCCAAAAGCCATGAAGATCATGAGCAACACTTGAGGCTGATACTCCAAAAGCTTTGTGAAAACAAGCTGTACGCCAAGTTAAAAAAATGCGAGTTCTGGCCAGAGGAAATAACATTCCTTGGACATGTGATATCAAATCACGGGATATCTGTTAACGCAGCAAAGATTGAAGCAATATATGTGACAACTCAATTTTTTTATAAGTTATTAATATAAGAATTTAATAATTAAAATTCTTATTATGAAATGTATATATTTTGAATTATGTGTTTTGAGTGTGGATAAGTATATATATTTGCAATTTATCTTGAAATATGTGATTTAGTGTGAAGAGATTAAGTGAGAATATAAAAGAGATGTATATGTTTGGAAAATAAGGTTTAATAGTTAATTTAATTATTAAAGAAATTAAATGAGATTGTTACGGGAAGATAATTAACAAAATAATATTAGTTAATTTAATTAAGTTAAAAATTATATTATGAAATAATATAATTTGATTATTATGCTTTATGGCAATGAAATTGGTATGCATTAAAATTTCATAAATAATGAGAGTAATTCACTTATTTAAAATGGTGAATGAATATAAATATATTTGATGGTAATTGTTATTAGATTTAATTAAATTGAATATTAGAATTTTATTAAATAAAGTGTGACCATAAACTATACTATAAATGAGTTATTAAAATAAATTAAAGGAGTTTAATTTAGTTTTGCCAAACAAAGCTTAATGCATTTTAAGTATTTAATTTAAATATATTTTACCAAACAAGGTATAAGGATTAATTGATTAATTTTTAAGGTAGTTAGCCGAACAAGCCTTATGGCTTTTGATTTTCAAAAATAAGATAACTGATGTGAGTTAATTGGTATATTTATATTATATAATTAATACCTATATTATTATTATATGTTATATTGTTAGTACGTAAGTTAGAGTTAGATAGAAAGAACTTGGAAGAAGAAAAAGAAGAGAAGAAGAAAGTTGCAGAGCAAAAATTTAGAGAGAATTGAGAGAAGTCTAGAGAATTTGAGAAAAGAATTGAGAAAAAGAAAGCTTATTGATCAAAAGGGAAAGTTATCATCTTCTAAAAAATAATGTATCATCTTACTCTTTTAAATTTCTTTAAAGTTATAGTTTTATTCTCTTCCAAAATTTTCTATAAAAACTTTGTGATTGTTAAATTATTTGTGTTATATAGTTTCTATGTGATAACTAGTTGTTATAAAATTGTTTTCACAAGTATATATATGAGTATAGTAAATGAATTCATGATATGTATGTATTTTGTGAAGGAAATCATATTACAGTGAATTGGTATGAATATATATATGAATATGACTTAGTTTAAAGTGAAATTGAGGTTTAATTCTTTGTATAATATATAAATTGACAATTGAATTTGAAAGAGGATGAATAAACATAAACAAGGTTTTTTGAATCAACTGTTTTGGTTGAAAAACAAAATCACAGTGATAGATTTCACTGAAATTGTCAAAAAGTGAAACTTAAGCAAAAATAGTGAAAATTAAAGGTTGCAATCTTGATGGTTATGTTGTTTAGGTGGTTATAAACGTGTTAGAAAATATTAGTTTATGTTTCTGTAAACATATTACACATTGGGTAGGTTGGTATGGTTGTCAGAAAGGAGTTTGTAGGCCTAATTTGGCTTTCTGTAGTGTTCTAGAGCATAAATTGCAAAAACGCAGAAAGAACCCCCACCCCAGTGGTCCCCCCAGTACAAAAACCCCCGCCTCAGCGGGGGCGGGGGGGGGGGGGGTAGTCTGTCTGGCCAATTTTTTGAAAAAAAAAGACTGACCGGACATGTTTTACTAAAATGAGCATAACTTTTTCATACGAACTCCGATTGAGGCGATTCAAGATGATCCAGAATTAGGACGAATAGACCTACAACGTTTATTCTTTTAGCTTGTCAATTTGAGGTCGGGAAATGGGGTCAAAATTTTCATCTTTAGGACTATTGTGTTTTTAAAGGTAATTAGAGGGCGTCGGACATGCATATATGCAAGTGTAGTGCTCTTGACGATAGAAGATATTTTTCTAAGTTATAAAACATGAATGATAGTAAATATAATGATGTTTAATGTAAAATCTCAATTTTTTGAATAAAGATAAATTTTCTATAAATATTATTTTTGAATATTATGGAGTGAAAATTGATATAATGTTATAGTTGTGGGTAATATTTATAAATTTTGCATAGTATGCAAGTTGTTATATTATATTCGATTGGTCGGAAAATATTCGTTTTAGCAAGGAATATTCGTATAACGGCGCAATCATGGGTGGACCCCACAACAGAATTATTGTCGGATTGAGAAAACAACAAAAATATTTTTATGAAAATAACGGCGAAAGTTTTACCGTTAATACTGTTGAACTACTCGGTAGTAAAAGTACAGTAATACGTGTGGTTGCATAGTAGCACACGGTATTGATTATTAATATTTACGTGAGAAGTCATCTCAATTTTGTTTTATTACTATATATATATATACTAGAGTATATATATATAAGATAGGTATTTATATATATATGTATGTATATGTATATATGTATAAAGTTGTCAAGTTGACAAAGTGGGTGGAGGAAAATTTGTGTTCACGTGGGAGGAGAGAGCAATTATATATATATATATATATATATATATATATATATAGGTTTACAACATGTGTTGATTATATATATAGATATGTTTTATAATCTTTCTCCTTTATTTTGATTGGTTGGGGCCTTGACATTTGGTAGCTTTGTTTGGCAGATTGTGGGATGATTTTCAAACCTAGACATTCATTGGACAACTCTTTGAAAAATGAATACTGATATGTTGTTGTGATGTTCCGTCTGTGATTATTTAAAAATAAATATTGCGTCCATTTCTCAATAGTACACCTTCAATTCTCCTATAAATAGAAGCTCATTCCTTCATTATTTTCTTACGAATTCACTGAGTGAGAAAATTATAGAGAGAAAGAAGAAGAGTTTTCTATTACTTCACTAGTCTGATATCAAGTTTATTTTACGGTAAGGGATATTATTCTTTTGGATTCATGAAGAGAACTTCTGTTATTCCATTCCTTATTATTCTATTGGAATAACCTGTATACGCGGGCTACCCTATACTTGGTGACATTCTTCTATTATTCTGTCTTTATTATTCTGTTGGAATATCCTGTCTGTGTGTTTTACACCAGACCTGGTTCCGTCTTTATTATTCTGTCGAAATATCCTGTCTGTGCGTTTACGCCGGACCTGGTTCCATTATTTATTATTATGTCAGAATATCTTGTCTGTGCGTTTACGCCGGACCTGGTTTCATTATTTATTATTCTGTCGGAATATTCTGTCGGTGCGTTTACGCATAACCTGGTTCCATTATTTATTTTCCTGTTGGAATAACCTGTCTGTGCGGTCTATCGCATGCATGGTGATTTATTTTGTTATTCCATTCTTTATTATATTCAGTTGGTTAAAGTTTTGTCTTTTATATTCCATGAAATTAGTAGAATATCCTTGATATTTGCGCTTCATCCAGTACCTTTTCATGGAAATATTCTTCTGAGCATTCTTGAATTTTAATCCACAAAGCAGTATCATGTTGACAATTTGGACGTTATTGGTTCTTGGATAAATTAATTCTTGAACTTGTTTTATTGAATTCTTATATCATTGTCATCATCGTCATATTTATATTTTGTTGAAAGTCATCTGTGGCCTGTAGTACATAGATGGACTTGGTATGGTTATGACCAGGGATTATTCGGTATAATCATGACCGTAATGTTACAAATGATATGGTAAAAGTCCTCATTGGCCCGTAGTGCATTGATGGACAGTTGTTGGCATGATCATGACCATTGATGAATACACGAATATCCTTGGCCCGTAGTGCATGGATAATTTGTGATTGTGATACTAATGAATATCCTTGGCCGTAGTGCAGGGATGATGTGAATTATTTTTTAAGCTAAGTCCCAGCGATAAAAGTCATGAAAAACCTTTTAAATCATAGAAGATAGTAGATTTTATTTTCTATTTGACTCTTTTAATGGATTGCTTGTTCCGCTGTAGTTAAACTTGATGTCTATTATATTTTATCAGTTTAACATTGTTGGAGACTAATGATAATTTATTCTGCATTATCTTAGTCATAATATTTCTTACTGGGCTAGTTGAGCTCACCCTTTCTTTCATTGTTCTCTTCAGGAAATGAGAATATAGCTGGGACGAGTCGGGAAACGGAGTGATGGTCCAGAGGATAGCATTAGTAGTTCTCACTATTCTGTGAAATAGTGTGATAGTAATTGTAATGAGGACTCCTTTTGAGTAAGGATTCTCTTTAGAAGATAATATTTGTTTTCAAACTCACAGTTTATGTTTTGTCGTATTGTACATGACAGTTGTATTATTAGGTTGTATTTGAATTCTGTACCATGTATCTGGCGACTCAAGATGGGTGATGTATACCTAAATTTGGGGGCGTCACAGTTGGTATCAGTGCTTAGGGATATGATCCCTGGCTAAGGTGTGAGACAAGAACTAGGAAGGGAGAGACGGGGATTCTTTCACTACTATGACTTACCTAAGTTTATTTGTTATTTAATTGGTTGGTCAGAGTATATTGATAATATGTGACATGTGAATTAACCCTTATTTTGTGGCAGTATTTAAAAATGGCAGCTGAAAATGTCAACAATGGAGTGAATGAGACCGTGACACCTCTAATCACCAACCAGGATAATGTAATATCAATTGAAGAAGAAATTAGAGATATCTACGTGGTAAGTGAAGAACAAATAGTTGCACCCGAGCTAGTGGCAGAGGTAGCAGCTGAGAGTGAGGAAGAAGAGGAAGAAGAGGAAGAAGAGGAACCTGAGGAGAATTGGTTAGAACAAATTTATAATTAAAACTTAGAATTACAAAATCGTGTTCATGAGTTAGAAGAGCAGGCTGAAGAACGGCAGGCAGTCGTGGAGCAAAGAGATGTAACGATTCAAAATTGTGTTACCCGATATGTGATGCTCGAACAAAATCACGCTTTGGCAGAGTGTAAGATATATATATATATATATATATATATATATATATATATATATTATATTTTATTTAAAAGATTTTGTTTTAAATATGGACCGTCCGATTAAAAGTAAATCAATCTGGACCGTTCATGAATTAGTTACTATGCAGTCCATTCTTCTATAAATAGAAGCTCATTCCTTCATTATTTCTTACGAATTCACTAAAACTCTAGAGAAAGAAAATTATAGAGAGAAAGAAGAAAAGTTTTCTGCTACTTAACTACTCTTATATTCAGTTCTTTTACGGTAAGGGGTGTTATTCTTTCTTATTCATGAAGAGAACTGTTGTTATTCCATTTCTTATTATTCTGTTGGAATAACCTGTATACGCGGGCTACCCTGTACTTGGTGACATTCTTATAGTATTCCGTCCTTATTATTATTCCGTTGGAAAATCCTGTCTGTGCATTTTACGCCAGACCTGGTTCCATTATTCATTATTCTGTCAGAATATCCTGTCTGTGCGTTTTACGTCGGACCTGGTTACATTATTTATTATTCTGTCAGAATATCCTGTCGGTGCGTTTACGCATGTCCTGGTTCCATTATTTATTTTCCTATTGGAATAACCTGTCTGTGCGGTCTATCGCATGCATGGTGATTTCTTTTGTTATTCAATTCTTTATTATATTCAGTTGGTTAAAGTTTTGACTTTTATACTCCATGAAATTAGTGGAATATCCTTGATATTTGCGCTTCATCCAGTATCTTTTCATGAAAATATTCTTCCGAGCATTCTTAAATTTTACTCCACAAAACAGTATCATGTTGACAATTTGGACGTTATTGGTTCCTGGATAAATTAATTCTTGAACTTGTTTTATTGAATTCTTATATCATTGTCATCATCCTAATGTTTAAATTTTTTTGAAACTCATCGGTGGCCTGTAGTGCATAGATGGACATGGTATGATTATGACTAGGGATTATTCGATGTAATCATGACCGTAATGTTACAAATGATGTGGTAAAAGTCCTCATTGGCCCGTAGTGCATTGATGGACAGTTGTTGGCATGATCATGACCATTAATGAATACACAAATATTCTTGGGCCGTAGTGCATGGATAATTGTGGTCTTGATACTAAAGAATATCCTTGGCCGTAGTGCAGGGGTGATTCGATGATGTGAACTATTTATTAAGCTGAGTCTCAGCGATAACAGTGATGAAAAATCTTTTAAATCATAAAAGATAGTAGATTTTATTTTCTACTTGACTCTTTTAATGGATTGCTTGTTCCGCTGCAGTTAAACTTGATGTCTATTATATTTTATCAGTTTAACATTGTTGGAGACTAATGATAATTTATTCTGCACTATCTTAGTTATAATATTTCTTACTGGGCTAGTTGAGCTCACCCTTTCTTTCACTGTTCACTTCAGGAAATGAGAATATAGTTGGGACGAGTCGGGGAACGGAGTGATGGTCCAGAGGATATCATTAGTAGTCCTCACTATTCTGTGAAATAGTGTGATAATAATTATAATGAGGACTCCTTTTGAGTTTGTATACTCGCTAGTAGATAATATTTGTATTCAAACTCACAGTTTATGTTTTGTCGTATTGTACACGACAGTTGTATTAGTAAGTTGTATTTGAATTTTGTACCATATTTTTGGCGACTCAGAATAGGTGATGTATACCTATTTTGGGGGAGTGCACGGATTTACGATTTAGTTCAGCATATCATCCTCAGACGGACGAACAATCAGAGAGGACTATTCAAACTCTTAAAGATTTATTAAGACTCTGTGTCCTTGACTTCAAGGGAAGTTAGGACAAATTCTTACCATTGGTAGAGTTTTCCTACAACAACAGTTATCAAGCAAGCATTGGCATGGTTCTGTTCGAGGCGTTGTATGGAAGAAAGTGTCGTTCTCTAGTGTGATGGGATGAGGTAGGTGAAGCAACGTTGTTGGGACTGGGCTAACAACTTGCATACTATGAAAAATTTATAAATATTACCCACAACTATAACATTATATCAATATCACTCCATAATATTCAAAAATAATATTTATAGAAAATTCATCTTTATATTCAGTTCTTTTACGGTAAGGGGTGTTATTCTTTCTTATTTATGAAGAGAACTGTTGTTATTCCATAGTTTCTGATCGAGACCCAAGATTCACTTCACCATTTTGGGTTAGTTTGCAAAAAGC
Source organism: Panax notoginseng (assembly GCA_016801055.1). Taxonomy (NCBI): domain Eukaryota; kingdom Viridiplantae; phylum Streptophyta; class Magnoliopsida; order Apiales; family Araliaceae; genus Panax; species Panax notoginseng. Next base: position 104,188,940 of record CM029020.1, read on the forward strand.
TATGGGCACGAATTTACGATTTAGTTCAGCATATCATCCTCAGACGGACGGACAATCAGAGAGGATTATTCAAACTCTTGAAGATTTATTAAGACTCTGTGTCCTTGACTTCAAGGGAAGTTAGGACTAGTTCTTACCGTTGGTGGAGTTTTTCTACAACAACAGTTATCAAGCAAGCATTGGCATGGCTCCGTTTGAGGCGTTGTATGGAAGAAAGTGTCATTCTCCAGTATGCTGGGATGAGGTGGGTGAAGCAACGTTGTTGGGACCAGGGTTGGTACGTATGACTACGGAAAAGATTCAAACAATCCGATAACGTATAAAAACCTTACAAGATCGACAAAAGAGTTATGCTGATCTTCATCAAAAGGACGTGGAATTTGAAATAGAAGATCATGTGTTATTACGAGTTGCTCCGTGAAAAGGAGTTACGAGATTTGGAAAGAGAGGAAAGCTCAATCCTCGATTCATTGGCCCATTTTTAATCCTCGATCGAGTAGGAACTGTGGCCTATAGACTCGCTTTACCGCCAAGTATGTCTCGTGTTCATAACGTTTTTCACATATCCATGTTACGTAAATATGTGAAAGACCCGAACCACATTATTGAGTTAGAACCGAACGAAATAGCGGAAGATTTGACGTATGAAGAGGTTCATGTTCAAATCTTGGATAAGAAGGAACATATTTTACGCTCCAATGTTATACCTCAAGTCAAAGTTTTGTGGAGAAACCACGATGTTGAGGAAATGACTTGGGAGTTAGAATCTGAAATGAAGTCAAGGTATCCTTACCTCTTCGACATACCAGGTACGTACCCTAATTTCGAGTGCGAAATTTCATAAGAAGGGGAGATTGTAAAACCCCAACTTTTTAAATAAAGATAAATTTTCTATAAATATTATTTTTGAATATTATGGAGTGAAAATTGATATAATGTTATAGTTGTGGGTAATATTTATAAATTTTGCATAGTATGCAAATTGTTATATTATATTCGATTGGTCGGGGAATATTCATTTTAGTAGGGAATATTTGTACAACGGCGCAATCATGGGTGGACCCCATAACAGAATTATTATCGGATTGAGAAAACGACAAAAATATTTTTATGAAAATAACCGCGGAAGTTTTACCGTTAATACTGCTGAACTACTAAGTAGTAAAAGTACAGTAATACGTGTGGTTGCATAGTAGCACACGGTATTGATTATTAATGCTTACGTGAGAAGTCATCTCAGTTTTGTTTTATTACTTATATATATATATATATATATATATATATATATATATATATATATATATTAGAGTTATATATATAAGATAAGCATTTATATATATATATATATATATATATATATATATATATATATATATATATATATATATATATATATATGTATAAAGTTGTCAAGCTGACAAAGTGGGTGGAGGAAAATTTGTGTTCACGTGGGAAGAGAGAGCAATTATTATATATATATATATATATATATATATATATATATATATATATATATTTAGGTTTACAACATGTGTTGATTATATATATAGATATGTTTTATAATCTTTCTCCTTTATTTTGATTAGTTGGGGCCTTGACATTTGGTAGCTTTGTTTGGCAGATTGTGGGATGATTTTCAAACCTAGACATTCATTGGACAACTCTTTGAAAAATGAATACTGATATGTTGCTGTGATGTTCCGTCTGTGATTTTTTTAAAATAAATGTTGCGTCCGTTTCTTAACAGTACACCTTCAATTCTTCTATAAATAGAAGCTCATTCCTTCATTATTTTCTTATGAATTCACTGAGAGAGAAAATTATAGAGAGAAAGAAGAAGAGTTTTCTGTTACTTCACTAGTTTGATATCAAGTTTATTTTACGGTAAGGGATATTATTCTTTTGTATTCATGAAGAGAACTTCTGTTATTCCATTCCTTATTATTCTATTGGAATAACCTGTATACGCGGGCTACCCTATACTTGGTGACATTCTTCTATTATTCTGTCTTTATTATTCTGTTGGAATATCCTGTCTGTGTGTTTTACACCGGACCTGGTTCCGTCTTTATTATTCTGTCGGAATATCCTGTCTGTGCGTTTACGCCGGACCTGGTTCTATTATTTATTATTCTGTCGGAATATCCTGTCTGTGCATTTACGCCGGACCTGGTTCTATTATTTATTATTATGTCGGAATATCCTGTCAGTGCGTTTACGCATGACCTGGTTCCATTATTTATTTTTCTATTGGAATAACCTGTCTGTGCGGTCTATCGCATGCATGGTGATTTCTTTTGTTATTTCATTCTTTATTATATTCAGTTGGTTAAAGTTTTGACTTTTATACTCCATGAAATTAGTGGAATATCCTTGATATTTGCGCTTTATCCAGTACCTTTTTATGGAAATATTCTTCTGAGCATTCTTAAATTTTACTACACAGAGCAGTATCATGTTGACAATTTGGACGTTATTGGTTTCTGGATAAATTAATTCTTGAACTTGTTTTATTAAATTCTTATATCATTATCATCATCCTCATGTTTATATTTTGTTGAAAGTCATCTGTGGCCTGTTGTGCATAGATGGACTTGGTATGATTATGACCAGGGATTATTCGGTATAATCATGATCGTAATGTTACAAATGATATGATAAAAGTCCTCATAGGCCCGTAGTGGATTGATGGACAGTTGTTGGCATGATCATGACCATTGATGAATACACAAATATCCTTGGCCCGTAGTGCATGGATAATTTGTGGTTGTGATACTAATGAAAATCCATGGTCGTAGTGCAGGGATGATGTGAATTATTTTTTAAGCCGAGTCCCAGCGATAAAAGTCATGAAAAATCTTTTAAATCATAGAAGATAGTAGATTTTATTTTCTACTTGACTCTTTTAATGGATTGCATGTTCCACTGTAGTTAAACTTGATGTCTATTATATTTTATCAGTTTAACATTGTTGGAGACTAATGATAATTTATTCTGCATTATCTTAGTCATAATATTTCTTACTGGGCTAGTTGAGCTCACCCTTTCTTTCACTGTTCTCTTCAGAAAATGAGAATATAGGTGGGACGAGTCGGAAAACGGAGTGATGGTCCAAAGGATAGCATTAGTAGTCCTCACTATTTTGTGAAATAGTGTGATAATAATTGTAATGAGGACTCCTTTTGAGTATGGATACTCTCTAGAAGACAATATTTGTATTCAAACTCACTGTTTATGTTTTGTCGTATTGTACATGACAGTTGTATTATTAGGTTGTATTTGAATTTTGTACCATGTATCTGGCGACTCAAGATGAGTGATGTATACCTAATTTTGGGGGCGTCACATTTAACATTAATAAATGATGTATTAGATAAGTTGTATAAGAATACCAAGCATACACAAGAGAGACAAATAGGGCGTGCAACGAATGAATGTCGAAACGCCGTGATAAGTGTTAATGAACGTAAAAAGTATTTTAAGTCAAATAAAATGGATATTATAAAATATAAAATGGGTTTAATATAAAACCAATAATGATTCCTAGTAAGATTTAAACAGTTGAATGAAGTTTTAATATTACATAAGTCGAAAAGTTAACACAATCTAATTGAACATTGTGTGCTAATTAATAGGAAAGATTATGAGATGTGGAGTAGTGTTTACATTATAATTTCTATGTGTTGTTATGTAACTAATAGTTGATGTGTATGATTATATAATTGTGTAGAGCACGTGAAGTGCAGATAACTGTAAGCTGTTAAACTGTTATTGTTAAACAACGATCAAGGCAAGTCTTTCAGTTCCTATTTGTCATGTGAACTTGATGATGAACTATTTTAAATATTTGTTGTAAAGAGCATGAAGTGTTTTATTTATATTGAAAGTATGAAACTCTTAAGTCAATTTATGACTACGTTGATTGAATAATAAATGTTGATTAAGTAAGGAACTCAATTTTTATACTTGTTATATGAAATGCAGCATGCATGATATGTTAGTCCTATGTTTGTGAGATATATGTTAAATATGTTATTATGTGCTATGTGATGCATGAAAACTGTTAGATTTTGTTAGGCTGTCTAGCTCAACCTTGAAAATAACAACTTTTGCAGGTTAAAGATTTAAGGTAAAGTTTTGTGCTACTTGAAAGATATGAATCAGATGTGATACTTGAAGATTTATATACTTTGGCTGAGTTATTATTTTTTTGAACCATGTTTAAGGTTCCGAATAATGTATTAATGTTGCATTGTAATATTGTTTTGCGATGTAAACTCTTGTAGTATTAAAATGATTCTGAGACAGCTAGATGTAAAGGTTGAAGGTTTTGGGAACGAGAATAGTTTGTAATAGAAAATTTTAATTATTCCACAAATTTCAATGGTTGTATTATCATTTAATGATGTAAAATTAGAGGTTGAATGTGTTGTTAACGACCGAAGTCGATAGTTGAATTGTATGAATTTTGGGGTCGTTACAGTTGGTGTCAAAGCTGATAGGTTAGAAACCTTAGGTAAGAGTACCTTAGGCTATATAACCTTAGAAAAGAGAGGTGAAGATAATGAACGAATAAGCTTAAATAGAGTTTGAACAATAAGAAGTAATTTAAGAAATTTATAAATAAGAGATTAAAACATGCGTAAGAGGATTCAAAGAAGAATCTCACAGAGTTATAAGGAATATGAATGTGGGGTTACCCAACTCTAATAATAAGGATGTAAGGTGATAATAAATAGACAATATCTATAAAAACAGAATGATAAAGAAGTTAAGAATAGAAAGTTATATTTAAGTATGGTACAATTATACTATTTAATAGTTGATGTATGGTATCTGGGCTAAATGATTCCTTCATAGAGCGGAGGTATATACGAACTAGCAACTCGGAACCTAGTTTGTTAGTTGTTTGTGGGAAACTACTCAGTGTACAATATTGAAACTGTTAGAGACTCGATGTGTACCAAGTATAGAAAATGGATACGCATGATGAAAATGTGGAACTTGAATGAAATGTTGAGTAATTTAAACGAAGTTAGAAATTCTTAAAGGAAGAATTATTATATAAACAAAAAAATTCAAAGAAGAATCTTGAAGAGATATAAAGATATGAAATGGGAGTTACCTAACTCCAATAGCCAAGATAACGAATAATGATGAATAGATAAAGCTTGTAAGATTAAAAGCATAAATGAAATCGTAAATAATTAAAAAGGAAAGAAAGAGGATCGTAAAACAAAACGATCACTAGTTAAGAAAAGAATTTTAAGGGAGATGATTATAGAATAGGATCACGACGTGATCTTTTAAGTTATAAAAGAAAGATTGTCTGTAATGTTTGAATAATTATAGCTTGATACTATGAAGATGATGTACTATGAAATAGTACAAGATAAACTCATGAGGAGTTATAGATAATGTGATACGAGGAATTCGTATCGAGCAAAGAGCAAGTTATAAGCAAGATAGAGTTAGGTGGAATTTCAATTGAGGATTCGTGTGGTGACTGAGTTGTAAAAACTTTTGTATGGGCGAGGGTTTTGTGCTTGAACTCAGTTTATCACATTGATAATCATTGGAATGTTGGTGTCGCGCTATCAATGTATATGTGGTGAAAATGTGATTCTTTTCTCATGTGTATAGTTGATAGTTAGAAACTATTAAAATTAGTTAGATATTATTAGGGTTAGGTGCGAGTTCTTAAAATTAATACATATGGTAAGTTCGTGGCTCATAATAATATGGTATATTTTGAGCCCCTCAGCGAATGGACGTCTATGGTCTAACTAGGATAAGTTTAAAAACTCACATTATTGTGGCAAGTTCCTAAACTTTTAATGTGTAGTAAGTTTGATGAACTATATTGGGAGTATAGAAAGATTGTAAGGTAAAATACAAGAATATTTAGTATAAGAGTATTTGTGGTGCTAGAAAGAAAAAAAATTGGTTAAGTAATGAAGTAATGGAGTAAAGATTGAAGTTAATGGATACCTGGATATTCTAAATCTACTAGCTATACTAGACTTTCAAAATTTATTGACTTCGTGTTGATGCTACACTTCTATTTCTTGAAAAACATTGAATCAAATGATGAAACCAATGAGTTTTAAAAACAATAACGTTATTCGTATGTCTATGCTAATTGCTTCGGCTAGACAAAAATGATTTGAAAAATATCAAAATATATTTTTTTATATCATCAATGCATCATGGAACCTGGCACAGAGATGGTAAAAATGACAGAGTCATCAATGCAATATTACTTAGTGTTAGATGTGATCTAAGGATCGTCAGCCCACTATGGTATGATGTAGTATGACAAAGTCACCAAATGACGGAATCCTCAAACGGACTGTAAATACAGTGCGGTATCATGACGTCATAAAAAGATTTTTGAGATTTCTTTAAGATATGAGAATATATATATATATATATATATATATATATATATATATATATATATATATATATATATATATATATATTTCGATTGATGTCCGAATTATTGTAGAAGTCTGTGCTATTTGATTCATCTAGACGAATATTGAAAAATATTCATGAAATTCAAGCGTTTCCTGAGAAGTTATGCCAAACTAAATTGTTTTGGTGCGGATTAAGATATTGAAAAGCTGAGATGAACAACCCTATTATAGGGGAGTTATTTTACGTAATGCGTTGAGATGTTTGTGCTCAATACATTGTACGAAGGGCTGATCCACTAAGTACGAGGAGTCCCTATAGTCTTATGACTGTTAAAGTTTAAGTTGAAAGAATACTTATAACTATGGACATACGCATATCGTTTAAATGTTTGTGCACAATACATCGTACGAAAGGGCTTAACACCCTAAGTACGGGAGTCTATATAGTCTAATAACTGTTAAGGTTTAAGTTGAAAGAGTACTTATAACCGTGAATGTAGTTCAAGGTCTTATGACCCCTCAGCATGATTTGGAATCTTTTAAATTCCTGAGTTATTCATACTTCTTCCCAATTATTGAGCAATTGTGGAAGATTCTTGGTATTCTAAAAGGCGAATGTGGTATGGATGATATTCCTTAGAAAGAAGTAAGTCGTAGAATGCGACACTGAATGATGAATATATTGAATAATTGAGAAAAGATATTTTAAAATGAGAAGGAGATGAGTTATCAAAGAATAATGTAAAATAGAAAAGTTAATAATGGTAGAAAGATCTTTGTGGAAAGAAAGTGGTTATAGAACCGAATGAATGAATAAAGTATTAACGTAAAATCTATTTTGATAGATTGAATAAATTAAAAGTAATAAATAAAATTTTGAGGACGAAATTCTTAGAAGAAGGGGTGAATGTAATATCCCGAGTGTTTATGATAACGATCCTTAGATAAGGAAATGAATGGGTTAAAGAATTTATAATACTCAAAATATAATTGAGTTCAAGTAAAAGTTATGAAATAAAACCTAAAATTTGTTGAACAAATGAAAGCAGTACGAAATATAAAACATATATTAAGGTAATGTGTTGAAGTTATTCAACGATATATTTTTTTAATGAGATTTGATGAAAACCTTAGTAAGGTAGGGTTTCGGTGATTCCGAGGACGAAATTCTTATAAGGAGGGAAGGATGTGACAACCCGAAATTTTATAAGTTATTAAAATAAGAATTTAATAATTAAAATTCTTATTATGAAATGTATATATTTTGAATTATGTGTTTTGAGGGTGGGTAAGTATATATATTTGCAATTTTTCTTGAAATATGTGATTTAGTGTGAAGAGATTAAGTGAGAATATAAAAGAGCTGTATATGTTTGAAAAATAAGGTTTAATAGTTAATTTAATTATTAAAGAAATTAAATGAGATTGTTACGGGAAGGTAATTAACTAAATAATATTAGTTAATTTAATTAAGTTGAAAATTATATTATGAAATAATATAATTCGATTATTATGATTTATGGCAATGAAATTGGTATGCATTAAAATTTCATAAATAATGAGAGTAATTCACTTATTTAAAATGGTGAATGAATATAAATATATTTGATGGTAATTGTTATTAGATTTAATTAAACTGAATATTAGAATTTTATTAAATAAAGTGTGACCATAAACTAAACTATAAATGAGTTATTAAAATAAATTAAAGGAGTTTAATTTACTTTTGCCAAACAAGGCTTAATGCATATTAAGTCTTTAATTTAAATATATTTTACCAAACAAGGTATAAGGATTAATTGATTAATTTTTAAGGTAGTTAGCCAAACAAGCCTTATGGCTTTTGATTTTTAAAAATAAGATAACTGATGTGAGTTAATTGGTATATTTATATTATATAATTAATACCTATATTATTATTATACGTTATATTGTTAGTACGTAAGTAAGAGTTAGATAGAAAGAACTTAGAAGAAGAAAAAGAAGAGAAGAAGAAAGTTGCAAAGAAAAAAGTTAGAGAGAATTGAGAGAAGTCTAGAGAATTTGAGAAAAGAATTGGGGAAGAGAAAGCTTGTTGATCAAAAGGGAAAGTTATCATCTTCTAGAAAATAATGTATCATCTTACTCTTTTAAATTTTTTTAAAGTTATAGTTTTATTCTCTTCCAAAATTTTCTGTAAAAACTTTGTGAAGGTTAAATTATTTGTGTTATATAGTTTCTATGTGATAACTAGTTGTTATGAAATTGTTTTCATAAGTATATATATATGAGTATAGTAAATGAATTCATGATATGTATGTAATTTGTGATGGAAATCATATTACAGTGAATTGGTATGAATATATATGAATATGACTTAGTTTAAAGTAAAATTGAGGTTTAATTCTTTGTATAATATATAAATTGACTATTGAATTCGAAAGAGGATGAATAAACATAAACAAGGTATTTTGAATTAACTGTTTTGGTTGAAAAACAAAATCACAGTGATGATTTTCACTGAAACTGTCAAAAAGTGAAGCTTTAGCAAAAATAGTGAAAATTAAAGGTTGCAATCTTGATGGTTATGTTGTTTAGGTAGTTAGAAACGTGTTAGAAAATATTAGTTTATGTTTCTGTAAACATATTACACCTTGGGTAGGTTGGTATAGTTGTCAGAAAGGAGTTTGTAGGCCTAATTTGGCTTTTCGTAGTGTTCTAGAGCATAAAGTACAAAAACGCAGAAGGGACCCCCGCCCCGGCGCCCCCCCCAGTACAGAAACCCCCGCCATGGCTAGCCAATTTATTGAAAAAAAAGACTGATTGGACATGTTTTACTAAAATGAGCATAACGTTTTCATACGAACTCCGATTGAGGAGATTCAAGATGATCCGAAACGAGGACGAATAGACCTACAATGTTTATTCTTTAAGTTTTTCAATTTGAGGTCAGAAATAGGGGTCACAATTGTCATCTTTAGGACTGTTATATTTTTGGAGGCAGTAGGAGGGCGTCGGGCATGCACATATGCAAGTGTAGTGCTCTTGACGATAAAAGATATTTTTCTAAGTTATAAAACATGAATGATAGTAAATATAATAATGTTTAACATTAATAAATGGTGTATTAGATAAGTTGTATAAGCATACTAAGCATAAACAAGAGAGACAAATCGGGCGTGTGACGAATGAACATCGAAACGCCGTGATAAGTGTTAATGAACGTAAGAAGTATTTTAAGTCAAGTGAAATGGATATTATAAAATATAAAATGGATTTAATATAAAACCAATAATAATTCCTAATAAGATTTAAACACTTGAATGAAGTTCGAATATTACATAAGTCGAAAAGTTAATACAATCTAATTGAACATTGTGCGCTAATTAATAGGAAAGATTATGAGATGTGGAGTATAGTTTACATTATAATTTCTATGTGTTGTTATGTGACTAATAGTTGATGTGTATGATTATATAATTGTGTAGGGTACGTGAGATACAGATAGTTGTAAGCTGTTAAACTGTTATTGGTAAACAACGATCAAGGCAAGTCTTTCAGTTCCTATTTATTATGTGAACTTGATGATGAACTATTTTAAATATTTGTTGCAAAGATCATGAAGTGTTTTATTTATATTGAAAGTATGAAACGCTAAAGTCAATTTATGACTACGTTGATTGAATAATAAATGTTGAATGAGTAAGGAACTCAATTTTTATACTTGTTATATAAAATGCAACATGTATGATATGTTAGTCCTATGTTTGTGAGATATATGTTGAATATGTTATTATGTGCTATGTGATGCTTGAAAACTGTTAGATTTTGCTGGGCTGTCGAGCTCACCCTTACAAATAACCACTTTTGCAGGGTAAAGATTTAAGATAAAGTTATGTGCTACTTGAAAGATATGAATCAGATGTGATACTTGAAGATTTATAAACTTTGGCTGAGTTATTATTTTTTTGAACCATGTTTAAGGTTCCGAATAATGTATTAATGTTGCATTGTAATATTATTTTGCGATGTAAACTCTTGTAGTATTAAAATGATTCTGAGACAGCTAGATGTAAAGGTTGAAGGTTTTGGGAACGAGAATAGTTTGTAATAGAAAATTTTAATTATTCCACAAATTTCAATGGTTGTATTATCATTTATTGATGTAAAATTAGAGGTTGAATGTATTGTTAACGATCGAAGTCGATAGTTGAATTGTATGAATTTTTGGGTCGTTATAATACAAAGCTGGGAGCAATCTAAGTTAATGACTGAAGTACGTAGCTTTCTGGGCTTAGCTGGTTATTATCGGAGATTCGTGGAAGGATTTTCTCGAATCGCTACTCCATTAACTCAGCTGACTCAAAAAGATACAAAATTCAGTTGGAGTGAGTAATGTGTGAAGAGTTTCCAAGAACTCAAGAGGAGACTCATTTCAGCATCTGTTCTGATAATACCATCTGGTTCTGAGGGATTTGTCATCTACAGCGATGCTTCAGGCAGAGGGTAAGGATGTGTTCTCATGCAACATGGGAAAGTCATAGCCTATTCCTCATGACAACTCAAAGAATATGAGAGGAATTATCCTAATCATGATATAGAGTTAGCAGTTGTCATTTTCGCACTTAAAATCTGGAGGCATTACCTGTATGGGGAGAAGGTGGAGATCTATACAGATCATAAAAGTCTCAAATATTTCTTCACCCAAAAGGAACTTAACATGCGGCAACGACATTGGCTCGAGCTGTTGAAAGATTACTACCATACCATTCAATACCACCCTGACAAAGCGAATGTAGCAGCTGACGCATTGAGTAGAAGATCATATGCGGGTACGAGTGCGATATTGTCAACGCAAAGGCCCATTTTGTATGACTTGCAAAGGATGGAGATAGAGTTAAAGACTCCAGGGACCCACGTGATGATGACAAATATACGAGTAGAACCGACTTTGATCGATAAGGTTAAAGCTGCTCAAGCTACAGACTTGGAGCTGATGCCTATGAAGAAGAAAGTGCAAGGAAGTGCTATTCCAGAAGCAAGAATCGATGAATAAGGAATCATTCGAGTTAACTCCAGACTTTGTGTTCCTAACGACTCTGACTTGAAGTATAAGATCATGATGGAGGCGCACAACACACCATTTATAATCCATCCTGGGAGTACCAAAATGTATCGTGATCTTTGATATATATTTTGGTGGAGCAATATGAAGAGAGAGATAGCGGAGTTTATCTCAAGGTGTTTAACTTGTCAATGTGTCAAGGCAGAGCATCAAGTGCCAAAAGGACCATTGCAACCACTTGAAATTTTAGAATTGAAGTGGGAGCACATTATCATGGATTTCGTTACGGGTATTCCCAAGGTTTCTCAAGGCATATATGCAATTTGAGACATTGTTGATAGATTGACCAAGTCTGCTCATTTCTTACCTATACGAGAAACTTATTCATTTGAACGTCTTGCTCGTATATACATAAATGAGATTGTAAGACTGCATGGTATGCCAGTATCCATAGTTTCTGATCGAGACCCAAGATTCACTTCATGATTTTGGGTTAGTTTGCAAAAAGCTATGGGCATGATTTTATGATTCAGTTCGGTATATCATCCTCAAACGGACGAGCAGTCGGAGAGGACTATTCAAACTCTTGAAGATATATTAAGACTCTGTGTCCTTGACTTCAAAGGAAGTTGGGACAAGTTCTTGCCATTGGTGGAATTCTCCTACAACAACAGTTATCAAGCAAGTATTGGCATGGCTCCATCTGAGGCGTTGTATGGATGCAAGTGTCGTTCTCCAGTATGCTAGGATGAGGTGGGTGAAGTAACGTTGTTGGGATCATATTTGGTACGCATGACAATGGAAAAGATTCAAATGATTCGACAACATATAAAAATCTCACAAGATCAACAAAAGAGTTATGTTGATCTTCATCGAAAGGACGTGAAATTCAATGTTGGAGATCATGTGTTGTTACGTGTTGCTCCATGAAAGGGAGTTACGAGATTTGAAAATAAATAAAAGCTCAATCCTCGATTCATTCGCCTATTTAAAATCCTCGATCGAGTAGGAATTGTGGCCTATAGACTCACCTTACCGCCGAGTATGTCTCGTGTTCATAACATTTTTCACATATCTATGTTACGTAAATATGTGGAAGACCCGAACCACATTATTGGTTTAGAACTGGACGAAATAGCAAAAAATTTAACGTATGAAGAGGTACTTGTTAAAATCTTGGATAAGAAGGAACATATTCTACTCTTCAAAGTTATACCTCAAGCCAAAGTTTTGTGGAGAAACCACGATGTTGAGAAAATGACCTGGGAGTTAGAATCTGAAATTAAATCGAGGTATCCTTACATCTTCGTGATACTAGGTACGTACACCAATTTTGAGGATATAATTTTATAAGAAGGGGAGGTTGTAAGACCCCAACTTTTATGAATAATGATGAATTTTTCTCTAAATATCATTTTTAAATATTAAGGTGTGAATTTGTTATAATGTAATAGTTGTGGGTAATATTTAAAAATTTTACAAAGTAAGCAAGTTGTTATAAAATAGTTGATTGGCCGGGGAATATTCATTTTAACAGGGAATATTCGTACGACGGCACAATCATTAGTGGACCCTACAACAGAATTATTGTCGGAGTTAGAAAACTACAGAAATATCTTTTTATAAAAATAATGGCGAAAGTTTTACCGTTAACTGTTGAAATACCCGGTAATAAAAGTACAGTAATACGCATGGTTGCATAGTAGCACACGGTATTTGATGCTTACGTGAGAAGTCACTCAGTTATACTCAATTATTACTACAGTAATTATTGCATAGTATCTCACATTATTGATTCTATTATTTTCACAGTATCATCTGCATAATATTTTATATTATTAAATTAATAATTGAGATGACAAGTTATTCATATTATTATTTACATTATGAACAATGTCTAGAAAGTTCTGTCGAGGAAAGGGGTTTGGTCACCTAATTGCGCGCCAATAGGGAAAAATCCTTATCGGAAAGCCCCCTCTTTCCTAGGAATGATCTGGTTGTTAATATTGCAATTTATATTATTGATGAATAAATGTTGTTAAAAATATTGAGGGGATTTTTATGATGTATTTGTTATAAGTTTGGCGTATTATTTGGACCCCACCACTTACCCATTTTAAAAACTATCGGTAGAAAGTTATCTCAATTTTGTCATATATATATATATATATATATATATAATTATATTTTATAAGTTTTATTTTTTATAAAAAATAGAATATATTATATTTTATTATGCATAATGTTTGCATAGTGTCTGTATAGTACTTGCATAGTAAATCTTGTTAATTCAGATTCGGCGCCCGTGAATTCGTCCGAATTTCTGCACTGTGCGTCTGTGATTATTTCTAAATAGTATCCTTCCATTCTCCTATAAATAGGATGCTTAGTTTAGAATTAAAAATCACACAAGAATCAGAAAATTCTTCTTCTATAATATTGAGCGTATTTCTTTAGAGTTTAAGGAAGCTTTGAGCGTAGAAAATAGTATAAGTTATCTTCAAGAATATCCCCGCTATACCGGTTGTAATACTCTCCTTTCTAAGGTAAGGGATATTATATTTATTTAATACTCGTATGAAATAATATTTTCTTCCATACTCTGTAGTATGTAAGTTGTAACGACCGAGGAAATCAGATAATTTGTAAAATAATTTTATTTGATTAAATAATGAATAAAATTGTATTATAAGTTATTATTATGTGTTAGTAAGACGAAGGTTGTTCTATAACCTAAATGTGTCAGAATATTGTAGTATTCTGGCTACGTGAAGGAATTAAAGTGTATTAATTTCCAAGACGAAAATAAAACATTTTCGAGATTTTTTTTAAAAAATACTATTCACCAATTTCTGCTCGGGAATTATTTTTGAACTTTCGAGAAATACGTAATGATAGGATAATAAGGAAGGATGAATTACGTAATAATATTTCAGTTATGACAAACGCAGTTTTTCGCCTGCGTACTAAGTTTAAGAATGTTAGGGAAAGTAAATATTGAATAAAGGATAATTGTATAATAAGCAAGTATTATACGAAGCAAAGAATGCGAGTATGATACGAAGTATTGTATAAGTATATACAAAAGATAGTATGACATATATTATGAATGAGTATACGACTAAGTATACGAGAAGAATACGTAGACTATACGTTATAAGCATTAAGCCAATTATAATGGACTTGTAAAATTTGTGTAAGAATTGTGCAAGCCCAATTGGAATTATATTAAAGCCCAATGATATGAAATGCAAGCCAAATGTTAGGCCCAAAGTAATTAAAACCTAAGCCTAAACTAAGAACCGGATCTGTGGATCGAACCGATGGGTCAACGGGTAAGAAAACCCATGGGGCAACCCATGTGGACCCCGTAGGTGAGTTATGGCTGGCCATCTTGGTGAGCAAGCAAGAGATAAGTGTTGTGGGATGCAAGGAATGAATAGTAAGGAAGTGGGATGACCTTTTGACCATAATGCCCTCACTTAGAAAATCCTATAAATAAGAGGCTTGGATGTTCATTTATGCCTTGTTCAAATTCACCAACATCTTCGATATATTGAGAGAGAAAAGTAAGAGCTAGACTTGCTATATCAAGAAGAAATGAAGCACCAAGTTAGAACATCAAGGGTAAGAAATCTTTGACCATTAATCTTCCTCTCTTCAATTGTAGTTTGATGGAGAAGTGATGATTGATGGAGTATGCATGATAAGAAGTGATAAGGATGATTATTAATGGACTTAAACTTTAATAAGCTATGATTACTAGTAAATCATAATAATGAAAGTTATGAACTAATGAAGAACATGTAAGAATTTGTCATGTATAGATTTAAATGAAATATGTTTGGTTAGGATGTTAGAATGATGAAATGAATCCATTTTGAACGGTGTAAAAATCTCAAGTAACGAAGTTATGCCAAAATTTACAAGATTAGACGATAATCGTCGAAATCGTTAAATTCTTGGAATGAAAGTTAAAAGTCACCTTTCAACTCGGAAACGTTGGTTTTCGATGGAGAATAGTCTAAGTTTGCATTTTAGAGTTGCGGACTTGAAAATGACCAAATTCCGACTTAGAACGAAGAAACGAGCTTTGAACGTTCCCGAACGTTTGACGAATGCTCAATAACGAACTAATCGGTGAATTATGAGTTAAAAGATTCGAAAATGAAATCATAGAACATGTGATTTGTAAGCTAATGGCTTTTGAACGAGCCAATTCAGACTTAGAATGAACAAATTATGAGCTCAGAAAATTCACAGAAAAGAAGAACTGTGAAAATTTTCTTTGGGGCAGGGCTGGCGCCGCAACGCGGCCCAAGGCTTTGCAACTGGCGCTGCAGTGCCAGGCTAAGCCCTCACTCACAGTTAAGTCGCGTCGCAGCGCGACTAGTAGCATATGGAGTGGCGCCGCAGCGCCGAGACTGGGAGTCCGATACTGCTAACTCACGCTGCAACGCGAGTTGGATAAGGGAAGCTGGCGCCGCAATGCCAGCAGTAGGAGAAAGCCAGAGAAGAACTTAAACAATGAAAGTAAAGGAAAGAGAAGTTAATAGAAGGTGAATTATATACTTAATTAACTTGAAGTAACATCATTAAAGATGATTATAACCTTAAGATTACAACTAAAAGTTGACGAATAATTACGTAAATGTAAATACAATGTAATACGATAAACTATAACGAATGTTAAAGAATGATTAGATTGAGAAGAAGGGTAAGATACATTAGTGAACATACTTGATTGATTATGACCTAATGTGGTATGTTATGTGATCGTGTATTGTAGAATCCTTAAAGACTCAAAGGAAAAGTATATTAACTGTAGAAGACACTGAAGGAAAGTGTTCTAACCCTTGTCTATGTTCATTCTGGACAAGCTTTGTAATTCATGTACCGTACGCATGAATTGATGTATGATGAAGTCAAAGCCAATTCCTTCGGCTAGACTTAAAGATGTTTTATGGATTCCTTATAATCTATCAAACTATTATTAATGTTGCTATCTTTTGCCAAACTGTTTTGGTATTGATTTCAAAGAAAGACTGAGTATGATAAAAAAATATTTTTTCGTCAAACGACAGGCACGTGAGGTTGTCAAAACTTAAACGTAAATACGTTTAAGGAAAGTAGTGTTGTATAACATAGAGTACTATAGGCTGATCACCTAGACGTGCTCATAAGATATACCGGACTTACTGACTTGGTGTCGGGTTGTCCTTTTCAAAGAAAGAATGAACTGCTCCAGGTCTTGGACCAAAATTTATGTTTAACGAGTGTTGTTCATTGTGAAACGTTTTAAGAAAAAGAGAAGTGCTATTTTGAATTATCTATAGTACTTCATAACTATTGATTGAATTATAGAAGATATACGATTCTTATGATTCAAGCATGTTTCTTAAATGAAATTGTTATACTTGCTGAGCTAGTTATGCTCACTCTTGCTTGAACCATATGAATGCAGCTAAGACCGAACGGACTGATGGACCTAGTAAAGATAAAGGGAAGGCTAAGACGAACCAATAGATTACCTTTGTAATAGTATAGCATGAATGTTGTAATTATTTGATATTATGATAAGAACACATGTAATGGTTATAAACAACTTAGGAATGGTAATATTGTTTTAGAGTATATAAAAGACATATTCACTTTTTTGAGACATTTCAATTGAATGTATGTGTGAACTGTAGCACCGTGTAGCACCATCTGTCGAGTTGGAAGATGCCCGAATTTAGGGGCGTCACATAAGTAATATTATTTCGTTTTAGATTCCGAATTCTACACTCATTTTGTTAAAGTATTACTTCTATACTTCGTGAAATTAGTAGAATATCCTTAAAATTTGCGCTTCATCTAGTATCTTTTCATGAAAATATTATTTTGAGCATTCTTGATAATTTTTAATCTTTTCATGCTGGGTTACTATTCACAGGGTACTATTCCCAAAGTACTATTCACTCGGGTACTATTCACCCGGGGTACTATTCATGATAAAAATTAATTTCTTTTCGGTCCAAATCATTTTTGATACAATATTACACTTGAATTTTACTCCACAAAGCAGTATTATGTTGACAATTTGGACATTATTGAATTCTAGATAAATTGAATTATAAATCTTTAAAATTTATCCTTGCTCTCATTTAATTGAATTCTTATATCATTGTCATCATCCTCATGCTTATATTGTAATAAAAGTCATCTTTGGCCCGTAGTGCATAGATGGACTGTTGATTGGTATGATTAAGACCAGAGATTATTCAGCATAATCATGACCCGAAATGTTACAAATGATGTGGTAAAAGTACTCATTGGCCCATAGTTCATTGATGGACCGTTGTTGACATGATCATGACCATTGATGATAACACGAATATCCTTGGCCCATAGTGCATGGATAAATCGTGGACGTGATACTAATGAATATCCTTGGCCCGTAGTGCATGGATAATTCAGTGATGTGGATTATTTAATAAGCTGAGTCTCAGCGATAAAATTGATGATAAACTCTTAAATCATAGAAGATAGTAGATTTCATGCTCTACTTGACTCTTCTAATGAATTGCTTGTTCCGCTGCAGTTAAACTTGATGTTTATTATATTTTATCAGTTTAACACTGTTTAAGGCGAACGATAATTTATTCTGCATTACTTAGTTATAATATTTCTTACTGGGCTAGTTGATCTCACCCTTTGCTTTCATTGTTCTCTTCAGGAAATGAGAATATAGCGGGGACGAGTCGGAGAATGGAGTGATGGACCAAGATGGTGGTTATACTAGTCCTCACTATTCTATAAAATAGTGTGATAATAAATGTAATGATGACTCTATTTGAGTTTAGATATTTTCTATAAGATAATATTCGTGTCAAAACTCTCAACTATGTTTTGTCGTATTTTACACGACAGTTGTATAATTAAGTTCATATTTAAATTCTATTCCATGTATTTGGTAACTCAGAATGAGTGATGTATACCTATTTTAGGGGTGTCACAATCCTAACAGCTTTGACCTTTCACCTATACATTCATTTACAGAATGATAAATATTAAGCACAGATCAACCTAACAATTTTGATCTACCATCTAAGTCCTTGTACATATGTTCTTTAAAGGACTTTACACATAAGCATATTTATTTACTTTCAACATCAAATTTTAATATGCAATTCCCAACAATCTCCCACTGTTTGATGTTGACATAACCAAGGAGATTTGCATCAAAATATCAATTTCTAAATTCAGGATGCTAGAAAGTAAATATGACTTAGTGTTTCAGTGAGCAGCTGAAATCTCTAGAGAATAAGCATGAATTTATTGATGTTATTAGATAAATATTACATTTTAGCATAGTCACATCAATAAGAAATAAATTTCAACTTATCAGTATATTATCTGCCTTTTGCTCCTAGGAGGATTGTCATGCTCTGCAGCTCTCCTTCTTCTGCAGGCTTCATCTCTCCATGCAATATCTTCTAGCTCACTTTGACTTAGCCTTTCTCCATGATCATGTCTGTTCACAAAGGTATGATTTCCAATTGGCATGTTAAAGCCAGTAGTAGTTACTCCTTGTGAGCTAGGAGATGGCCCTTACCTCCTTAGTAGTTGCGCCATAAGAATTGATTGGCGCTATTGTTGTTCAGTTCGTGGAGTCTGATAGCGAGGTTATCTTGAGAGAGGACTCCTTGAAGATTGAGCAATAGGTTTTCCTTTGCCTCTGTCATTGCCTTTCTCTCCTTTTACTTTATTCTCCCTTTTGATGTCAGCATCAAGGGTTCGAATGTCTTCTAACAGACGATTTATGCCTTGAACAAGTTCATGGAGTTGATTTCTTGACTGAGCAATGTCTTGACGATTTTCTTGAACCAGAGAATCAGTTTGTGATGTGTGTTTTTGCAGAATGGCCAAGACATTATCTGTTTGTTTCATATGATTCATAGAATATGCTTGGAATTCAGTCATAGAAGATCGTAGGCTAGAGAGGCTTTCCATATGGAATTTGTGTTGAGCCTCCTGATTCTTCTGAAGAAGGATAACTGCTTCCTTATGGTTCTAGGTAGATTGGAAGTGATTTGATCCCTTTAATTTATGCTTTGGTTCATTTCCTTGATGATCTCCCGTAGCTTCTTTGTGAGCTCAGAACTCAGGTTGCTAGGAAGAGTGTTGGCGGCATCGATCAAATGGTTTAACCGTGTATGAACAAGCAGAGAGTGAGTTTCTAGATCTTCTTGAATTTCTGTGGTCATTTTTTGTGATGCATGAGACAGCTCAGATTTGGTTGGAAGAGCTGAGAGATGCTCAAGAATTTTTTGAATGTCTGTAGGAGAGGTTTTTGTATTTTGTTCTTGCAGATTTGAAAGAGCAAGAGCAAGATCGAAATAGTTGTTGTGTGATAAAGAAGGAATGTCTGAATGAGCGGCAGGAATAGAGGTTTGAGTTGTGGGAAAGGAGGTTGTTGAAGCTGGTAAAGTAGGCGACTCCACGATTTGAGTAGGATCAAGGTTCGTGGAGTTAAAAGTGGTTGAAGATGGTACTGACATGAAGTGAGGTGTATTTGGTTCATCAGTTATAGAATGTTGGGATTCTGTAGCTGGAAATTGATTTAGGGGTGAAGAACCACTTCCAACCATCTTGGCAGTTCATAAAATTAAAATTAATTAAAGTTTGATGGAGGGCAGTGGTTAACTATAAGAGAGATGAGAATAGATTATACCTCACGCTTAGTGAAATTTAAGTAGGCACACTTAGAAGGGGGGGTTGAATAAGTGTAGGAACAAAAAATGTCAAACTTTTGATCAAATAAAAATTCCTTTGGATATTCAACGCAGGAGGCTAGATTCTAAATCCTTATAGATTAAAATGTTAAGATAAGATGTTGAGTTGATTTAAAACTTTGCAAAATGCTCAATTTAAAAACTTAGCCTTTTTCTGAATGTGATTATGTGAATAAAATTTGCTGAATCAGTTTTGTAATTTTATAGATACTGAATGCTGGCTGCTGGATTAATAGTTAGCCGAATGATGAGAAAATTTAGCATAATAAGCAATCACATGAACACAAGAATTTTTACGTGGTTCAACTACTACCCTCTATAATAGTAGCCTAATCTACGTCCAATACCAACTAGTATTGGAGACTCACTTTTATTAAACAACATCAATTACAATACAAGTTTCAACCACTTGAGAACCTTTGCTCCTTGTGCACCTATGCACTCTCAAGCACCTATGCTTTCTTCGAACTTGATTTTAACAATACAGTAATCCAAACCAGATTACAATTTAGATTTAGACGATATTGATTTGAATGAGAAATTAAAATACAAATAGAGGTCTATTGATCAAAGCAATAAATCACTTTTTAATGCAAGGCTCTAGTATGTAATGATGAGCAAGAAAGATATTACCAGATTATATGCTATAAGATCACCTCAGAAATGAACCTCAAAAACTTCTTCAATAAGATTGTAGTTTAGCAGTAGGAAGAAAGTAAAGAAGAAACACGCGTAACTGTTCTCTATGTATATCAACGGTAGTATGTATTTCTTATCTTCCTTATCAATAGTCCTTGTCCTTTTATAAGCTACTCAAAAAGTTACCGTTGCAAGGTTTACTATACTGAATGTGATCATTTGATACAAATTACACACATCATGCATTTTGATAATCAATTAGAATAATATTCAGATTATGTGCAAATCACAGTATGAATAAATCCGTTTCCAGTCATACTGTTATGAGATATTTCATTGAGATAATATTATATACCAGTGATTGGTGAAAAGTTTAAGTTTGATTGAGTGCCTATCACGTGGTGAAAAAAATTTGTTATGTTCCGCTGAAATCATGATATGAATTAGTATAATTGATAAAAAATATAGGCTTGATTGAGTGCCCATCACATGGTGACAACATATCTTTTATAATTCCCATTTTATATTTCGTATTGTTATAAAAGAATATGTAGATTCACTACATGTGTATCAGCATCTTAATTAAAGGCAATCCAATAATACATTAATTACCTTTCCATGTCATGCAATATTCCAGAAACATCTACTAACATATTACCATATGTGATTTACCGAAAATGGGTCAGTGTGATTTGCTAACAATTTTCTTTAGATAATGAAGCATTATTTAAGGCAATTTCTTTTAAACACTTTCTTCATGATCTTAGTGTATCTGTCACACAGATTATGGTAACAATATTTAGCTTAATTTGTTAAGCATTTTTAGCTCCGGATTAATATATAATCAAAATAGTTATATGTATATATGTAATGCATATGTCCTAAAGCCTTGTATTGACAAATAATTAATGCTAAGATCTTACATATATTTCCTAGGACTCAAAGTGCCTTTCATCCTTCAAAGATCTCAAGTCTTTATATTTTCCTCCTCGATGTTCATGTAATGCCATTTCTTTTCCTGAAATTTCTTAGAGCATGATTAGAGGAATAATATGGTGATCATAAAAACATGGAGTATGACATAAGTCAACATTCTCCTCCTTTTTGATGACGACAAAAAAATAATTATGACTCCCCCTAAATTCATGCATATCTCAAAAAAGAATCAACTACTTGATTCATACTTTTTGTAGATTCAATGAGCCTACAATAAATTGTTAGAATAATTCACAATATGTTTCAAGCAGTCAAGCATTAGTAGCATCATTAAACCATTAAACTGTTAACCATTATAATCATCCCAACAATAATCACTTAAAACATAGTCATAACCAAAAGTCTGTAATCATGCATGAAATTTAAAGATATTAATTTTGAATGGCAAATGACAGAATTCATCTTCCCCTTTGGCATCTATCAAAAAGAGGACCTAGAGAGCAAAAGGGAAAAGATGGAGCAAGAACCTAGGCATCCTCCTCATCGATATGAACATGGTTGGCCTCTCTAGCTGTGAAATAGGGGCGGTGTAGCCGACAGTGTTCAATTTTCTCCAAGGACATGGTGTCTACAAATCGTGGAGGACGTGCGATGAAGGTAGGAGGAGGTAGAGGAAGGTCCATGAAGTCTCCTTGGTATTCAACCATCCAGTTGCACTGTGGCCACTCAATGTAACAATCTATAATTTTATTTGTAATTTAAAATATTTATTAAATTAAATAAATATTTTATTTATGTGGTTGTTGTTATTTAATAGTTTAATTATTAAATAAAATTATAATGAGATTATAATTTTGTGATATTTGGTTAAGTGAGAAATTTATTTAGTATGTGGTAATTAGTTTATTTAATTAAGATTAGATATGGAAATCCAAGTAAATAATGCAGGACAATAAACTATATTATAAATGACTTATGAAAATAAATTAACAGAGTTTTAATTTGGTTTAAAAACAAAGCCTTAGAGATTTTAAAATTCTTGTTTTAATCTTGTTTTGCCAAACAAGGTTTAAGGAATGATTAAGTCATTATTTTAAGTGGTTTTACCAAACAAGGCATAAGGGTTGTAAGTTATTAATTTTTTTAAGTGGTTTAGCCAAACAAGCCTTATGGCATTTGGTTTTCAAATAATATAACTGACATCAGTTATATATGTAATTATGTTGTATATTAATAGGTATTATAAGTATACGTATATTATATTATCATATATCAGTTTATATTACATATTAGTAAAAGAGAAAGGGAAGAACAAAGAGAAGAAGAAAGAATACAGAGAAGGAGAAGAGGAAGAAGGAGAAGAAGAAGAAGGAGAAATCATTATCTCCATCTTTTCTCCTAATTCAACCTAGAAAAGTATCAAACTAATCCTTATACTAAATTAGGATGTTTTGTACTTAGTCTTTATAAAATTAGGTTTTCATGATTGTGAATTTATATGCATATATGGTGTTCATATGTTTTCATGTATACGCTTACATGAGATTTTTATAGTTGTTTTTCAATTCACAAAGGTATGATGAACATGATGAAATCATGTTCATAGTGTTTGATTATGAGTTATATGGTTGTTCTAGCAATTCAATCCATGTAATTTTGATAAACAAGAGGAATTTTGTTCATAATGATTTTCTGTGAATTAATTTCTGAAAAGTGGCTTTTGAAACTATCAAGTTGATGTTTGGTTATGATTTATTGTTGAAATTGATCATGTATTATGTTAGTATGTTAAGAATATGAGTTATCACAATTAGAATTACTTGAATTGGTTTAAAAATGAATTCACATTGAAGAATTTCGATATGAATGTAAAAAGAAGAAGAAAGAGGAGAAATAGTGAAATTAAATGTTTGATGTTTATATTGTTTATGTGGTTAGAAACGTGTTGGAAATATTAGTTTATGTTTCTGTAAATATATTACACCTTGGATAGGTTGGTATGGTTGTTAGAAAGGAGTTTGTAGGCCTAATTTGGCTTTTTGTAGTGTTTAGGATGAAAAATTGTGAATTAGTAGAAGGGACCCCTGCCCCGGCGGGCCCCCTTGTACAAAAACCCCTTCCTCGCTGGGGGGTGGGGGGGGGGGGGGTAGACTGCCTAGCCGAATTTTGGAAAAAAACTGACCGGACATGTTTTACTAATATGAATATAACGTTTTCATACGAACTCCGATTGAGGTGATTCAAGATGATCCGGAACGAGGACGAGTAGACATAAAACTTTTGTTCTTTAAGTATTTCAATTTGATCTCGGGAACAATAGTCAAAATGGTCATCTTTAGGACTGTAGTGTTTTCGGGGGCAATCGGAGGGCGTCGGGCATGCACGTATGCATGTGTAATGCTTCTGACGATAAAAGATGTTGTTCTAAGTTATAAAACATGAATGTTAGTAAATATAATGATTCTTAACGTTAATAAATAATGTATTAGATAAGTTATAGAAGTATAGTAAGTATACACAAGAGAGACAAATCGGGCGTGTGACGAATAAACGTCGAAACGCCGTGATAAGTGTTAATGAACGTAAAAAGTGTTTTAAGACAAATGAAATGGATATTATAAAATATGAAATGGGTTTAATATAAAATCAATAATGATTCCTAACAAGATTTAAACACTTGAATGAATTTCGAATATTACATAAGTCGAAAAGTTAACACAATCTTATTGAACATTGTGTGCTAATTAATAGGAAAGATTATGAGATGTGGAGTAGAGTTTTCATTACAATTATTATGTGACTAATAGTCGATGTGTATGATTATATAATTGTGTATGGCACGTGAAGTGCAGATAACTATAAGCTGTCAAACTGTTATTGGTAAACAACGATCAAGGTAAGTTTTTCAGTTCCTATTTGCTATGTGAACTTGATGATTAACTGTTTTAAATCTTTATTGCAAAGAGCACGATGTGTTATATATATGTTGAAAGTATGAAATATTAAAGTCAATTTATGACTATGTTGATTGATTAAAGCATGCTTATTGAGTAAGGACTCAATCTTTATACTTGTTATACGAACTGTAGCATGTATGTTATATGTTGAGCATGTTATTATGTGTTATGTGATACATGAAAACTGTTAGATTTTATTGGGCTGTCGAGCTCAACCTTGCAAATAACCACTTTTGCAGGTTCAAGATTCAAGGTAAAGTTATGTGTTACTTGAAAGACATAAATCAAATGTGATACTTGAAGATTTATACACTTTGGTTGTGTTATTATTATTTAAACCATGTTTAAGGTTCCGAATAATGTATTAATGTTGAATTGTAATATCGTTTTGCGATGTAAACTATTGTACTATTAAAATGATTCTGAGATATTTAGATGTAAAGGTTGAAGGTTTTGGGAATGAGGATAGTTTGTAATAGAAAATTTTAATTATTCCGCAAATTTCAATGGTTGTATTATCGTTTAATGATGTAAAATTAGAGGTTGAATGTATTATTAATGGCCGAAGTTCAGAATTAAATTGTATGAATTTTGGGGTCGTTACAGTTGGTATCAGAGTTGATAGGTTAGAAATCTTAGGTAAGAGTACCTTAGGCTATAACCTTAGAGAAGAGAGGTGAAGATAATGAACGAATAAGCTCAAATATAGTTTGAACAATACGAAGTAATTTAAGAAATTTATAAAGAAGGGATTAAAACATGCGTAAGAGGATTCAAAGAAGAATCTCGCAGAGTTATAAGGAATATGAATGTGGGGTTACCCACATCCAGTAATAAGGATGTAAGGTGATAATGAATAGATAATTTCTATAAAAAGAGAATGATAAAGAAGTTAAGAATAGAAAGTTCTATTTAAGTATGGTATAATTGTACTCTTTAATAGTTGATGAATGGTATCTGGGCTAAACGATTCTTTCATAGAGTGAAGGTATATACGAACTAGCAACTCAGAACCTAGTTTGTTGGTTGTTTGTGGGAAACCACTCAGCTTACCATATTGAAACTGTTAGATACTCGATGTGTACCAAGTATACAAAATGGATACGTATGATGAAAATGTAGAACTTGAATGAAATGTTGAGCAAAGTAAATGAAGTTAGAAATTCTTAAAGTAAGAATTGTTATATAAACAAGAAAATTCAAAGAAGAATCTTGAAAGATATAAAGATAAGAAATGAATATAGCCAAGATAATGAATAATGATGAATAGACAAAGTCTAGAAGATTAAAAGCATAAGCGAAATCGTAAATGATGAAAAAGGGAAAGAAAGAGGATCGTAAAACAAAACGATCACGAGTTAAGAAAAGAATTTTAAGGGAGATGATTATAGAATAAGATCACGATGCGATCTGTGTAAGTTATAAAAGAAAGATGGTCTGTAATGTTTGAATAATTATAGCCTGACGCTTTGAAGATAATGTACTATGATATAGTATAAGGTAAACTCATGAGGAGTTATAGATAATGTGATACGAGGAATTCGTATCGAGCAAAGAGCAACTTATAGGTAAGATAGAGTTAGGTGGTATTTCAATTGAGGACTCATGTGGTGGGTGAGTTGTACAAACCTTTGTATGGGCGAGGGTTTTGTGCTTGCACTCAGTTTATCACATTGATAATCATTGGTATGTTGGTGTCGTGCTATCAATGTATATGTGGCGAAAAGGTGATTCTTTTCTCATGTGTATATTTGATAGTTAGAAACTACTAAGATTAGTTAGATATTATTAACGTTAGGTGCAAGTTCTTAAAACTAATGCATATGGTAAGTTCGTGACTCATAATAATATGGTATGTTTTGAGCCCCTCAGTGAATGGACGCTTATGGTCTGACTAGGATAAGTTCTTAAACTCGTATTATTGTGGGAAGTTCCCGGATTTCCAAAGTGTGGTAAGTTTGATGAACTATTTTGGGTAGAAAATGGTTATAGTATAGAGAGCATTGATGAAGTTGAAGATTAATAGAATGGATAAATAATGAAGTAATGAAGTAAAGATTGAAGTTGATGGATACCTGGATATTCTAAATCTTCTAGCTATGCTAGACTTTCAAAATTTATTGACTTCGTGTTGATGTTTGCACTTCTATTTTCTTTAAAAATATTGGATCAAATGATGAAACCAATTAGTTTTAAAAATAATACTGTTATTTGTGACAACCCGAGAATTTAGATAATTATTAAAATCCTAAAATGATGTATTAAAGGTTATAAGATGAACCTAGACAGAAAATAAGTGTATGGAATTGACGCTTCTGTGAAGGAATTTTAAGGATTTCAAAATTTTTAAGAAGAACCTATATGGTTTCTTAATTGAATGAGAATAAAGAAATATGGGTTACAAAATTTCAAAACCCTAGAAATGAATTAATATGTACTTGAAGAAATATCGAGAATAAGGTATTACGATACCTGTAAATTCTATATGAACTGAATAGTTTAAGAAATGTTATATAAGTACATATGAAAATTTTATTAAGGAGATAAGATTTCACATGAAGAGATGTTATAAGATTAAACGAAGATGAGTATATGTATAGAAATATATATACTTAGTAAGGTGCTATATATATTTTAGCAAGAGGAATGATGAATTAAGTTATTGATATAAGGATCAAGATAAAACTATGTTAGTAATTAACATAGATTGAACGTTGGCCTTGACTGGCAAATAAGAATTTGAATAATTATAAAGTTGTTAGTTAATACGATTAACAATAAGAAGGGAGTAATTTAAACCTCAAAATTTGAGTTAGAGATATAATTTTGAATCATGGACTGCTCGGTTGCGTCCGGAACGTCAAGATTAGTCAGAATGGACAGTAAACACAAAATGTGTAAATGTTGACTTTTGTTCAAAGTCAACAGTTGGCCTTTTATGGAGAAAAGTCAAAATTAGAGTGAGAAGTGAAATATGTTATGATATGATGTTATATGGATAATGATATAATATTTAATATTATACCAATGATGTAAAACTAAAATATGAGATAAGATCCAATATGTAGATATGAATATTAGTATCAAAGTAGTTAGTAAATTAAATGATTGAATATATTAAATTATATATTTGATATATAAATAAATTGTTTGAAAACAATTTATGAAGAGGAAGAGGAAATTAAATTAAATTATACAATATAAATTGTATAACTTAAATTAGTTATTAAAACATGGTATGAGATTTAAATGACCTAAAGGGTTACTTGTATTTAGTGGTCATAGAATTAATTCAAGTGAATTAAGAATAAAGTTATGTAACCTAATATATATATTAGGTGTGGTAATTAAATAACCTAAGAGGTTATAATATGGGAGAATATTAGTATATAAATTTATATACTAACATTAAGAGATTTATTTTATATATCTCAGTTAATTAATTTTATAACCTAATTATAGCAAGTCTAATTGGGTTAAAGAATTAAAAATGCATGAGTAAAGAATTTATTTTCTAGAGTGAGAAATAAAAACCCTAATTAAATAATTAGGGTAAAATAGTATTAAAAGTAATGGACTATAATAATATCATAGCCCAATCATTTATTTAGAGTCCAAAAGAATTAAATTTAACGGACTAAAGAAGTTATATTAATTAAACAAGCCCAATTAATTAATTAAGCATGAGACTTGTAGATAAAGTGACTAAGGGTGATTAAATTATTTAATCTAGCCCAATATATTATGTATGGGACAAGTATTATATTGACCCAATTTAATTAGGGATTGAAAACCCAAGTTAGTTTTGTTAGTAAAACAATTAAATTTGTTAGCCCAATGAGATTAATTAAGAGCCCAAAACTTAGCCCAATAGAAGAGGGACATTTTGGACATTAAGTATGCTATATAAAGCAATAAAAAGCAAAGCAAGACTTGGGCAAGATAAGACCACTTGGCCGGATATACATGGAGAGAAAAAGAAGGGAGTGCATGTCATCATGCTAAGCCACAAGTTTGCAAAAGATAATTACAAACTTAGCTAGGTGTCATTTATTTAAGGAGCCACATGATTCAATAATAATCCACATGCTATGTAATGATTATTACTAGAGAGAGAGAATTAGTGGAGAAATATGGAGAAGATAAGGCCACATGGCCGGATAAGATAGAGAGGAAAAAGATAAGAAGAAAAGAAAATAAGGGAAAGAGAAGAGAAGAAAGAGAAGAGAAGAAAGAGAAAGAGGAAAAGAAAGAGAGAGAATGAGTGGGAGAAATATTAGGCCACATGGCCGGATGGGTTTTGAGGAAGAAAAGAAGCCACATGGGTGGTTTGGTTTGTGGAAAAGAAGAGAAGTATTAATCATATATCTAATCTAATAACAAGTTATCTTGTTTTCTTTCTCTTTCATCCCTTCCATTTAGCTAACATAAGAACCAACTAGAGAGAGTGGGAGAAGAGGTTCGGCAGCCCTTAGAGGGAAAAGTGAGAGTTTTTGATAACTCATCAAAGCTCCATAATCAAACAATGAAGAAGAAGAAGAAGGAGAGCATGGTAATCAAAGGTATAATACCTTTTTGTTTATATAATTTTTGATTATTGTAAATCAAACTTTGAATCTATGTTTCTAAACTCAAAAACCTTAGATCTATGTGTTTATGAGTGTTTAATGTTTAGATCAACCCATATTGGGTGTTGATTTAGTTGGAAATCGAAAATAAAGAAAAGTGATTTTTCTAGTTTTATAAGCTCTAAAATTTCTATGTACTTTGGATTTCCACCGTTTTTGATCTACACCTTCTTTTTGCGATCCGTCAAAGGGAGGTGCTAGATATACGTGTTAACTACTAAACTCAAGTGGTAGCACTCAAAAATGTTGAGTACACAAGTTTTAATGACTATTTTAGCAAAAACAGTTTTGTGTTTTTAAGGAAAAATGGACTGTTTTGGACAGTCAAAGAGTAGGGGTAGTTTAGTCATTTTTCG
The DNA here is from genome assembly GCA_016801055.1 of Panax notoginseng. Lineage (NCBI taxonomy): Eukaryota > Viridiplantae > Streptophyta > Magnoliopsida > Apiales > Araliaceae > Panax > Panax notoginseng. Next base: position 104,218,699 of record CM029020.1, read on the forward strand.
GACATGTAAAAATTCTGAAAAATTTGGGAGTATACTATGATAAGTTATCTAACATCTCCAAGTGGAATCACTGAAAAAGGAGTTGTAGATTTCCGTATGGAAAATATTTAATAAAGCACGAAAAATTGCAAAATGGCATTTAGCTTCTGCCCAACTTTTTAAAAGGGCATTTTCATCAACTTAAAGTGTGAGAAAAATTCTGGCCTTTTGGGACATGAAAATATATGATATCAAGTACCTTGTGTCCAAAAATGAGCTCATTCTGAGTTAAAATGAGCAAGTTATGACCATTTCAATTTCTGTGATTTTCCGACGAAAATGGCTATAACTGGAGTTCTATAACTCCGATGGCCACGAAATTTAAACTGGAATGTCACGTTAGCACGTATAAGATTGTGCCAAGAGATGAGAATTTCTGGAGTTAAGCACGAGGTAGCTAATTTCTTAAGAAATTAACTAAGAATGATTTTTAAAAAATACCAAAGGAAGTTGGAAAATTTTGGAAAAATACTTTTTGTGTATGAAATATGTGTATACATGTTTGTACAAAGGATAGAAAAATAATAAGTTGATTTGGTATTTTCGTGTACGGATATGGAATCCAGCTTGCTGGATTAGAAAATCTGATGAATCCAGCTTGCTGGATTGAAAAGAAGTTTACTGAATTGAAAATATGTTGAATCCAGCTTGCTGGATTACAATCTAGTTGCTGGATTTGTAATTCAGTTTGCTGGATTGCAGTTTGACTTGCTGGATTGGAAATTTGTTGAATCCAGGTTGCTGAATTCTATATCCAGTCTGCTGGATTGGCAATTTGGTTGTTAAATTTAGAATAATTAGTATTTGAATTATTAGAGTATAAAGAAGAACTTATAATGTATAAGATTAAGTGTTTAATCATAATGGATATGATACAGTGATTGAAGAATTATCCAAGAATGATAATAATACCAATGTGTTAGGATGTTATCTAATATTTGATTAAGTGTTAGATAATTTATTGACAAAGTAATTGTATTATGATACAAAGTAGAATATACTGATTGAAAGACCAATCTTATTATTACTGATAGGTCTTACCAAAAGAAGTTAACTTAAACTGCGCAGCAGTAGTCAACGAATCAGGAAAGTTTTTCCTAACTCAAACTTGAGTTGTATGTTCAAAGCATGTTAATGAATAATTGTTGTTAATTATTCACGTCTATATTGATTATTGATTCGCACGTTGTGCAAATTGTAAATGTTCATCAGGTATGAAAGGCTGATCACCTTCATTACCATTTGGTTCAGTTAATCTGTTCATGTTTATGCTTGACCATTCATTTTTATTGACTTGGTCGTTCAGCTAAGAAAATTTATTCATGCTCTTTCACAATGTTTATATTGTTGAAAGTTAGCTAGCTTATTGTTCAATTCTTTCAATCATGATATATCTTTATTGAATTTAAACTTGCTGGGCAAATTTGATGCTCACCCTTGCTATATCATGATAAAATTTTCAGATTAAGATGAAAGCTTGAGTAAAGGCAGAAGTGAAGACCAAGTGCAAGATTAAATTACATTGCAGTTAGATCTATTAAATTTTCTGACGAAAATAGTATTGTAAATCTTCTAAGATATTGAAGGTATGTATTAAGTTAAGGTTGTAGACCTTGGGAATGATGTGTAAAAGTTTAATGTATAAACAATTTATGTTTATATCTTCCGCAATAGTTATAGAAATAGTATACTAGATCCTTGGTGATTAGTACCGGGATTTGGGGATGCTACATTATTCGTATGTCTATGCTAATTGCTTCGGCTAGACAAAAATGATTTAAAATATATCAAAATATATTTTTTATATCATCAATGCATCATGGAACCTGGTGCAGAGATGAGAAAAATGATGGAGTCATCAATGCAGTATTACTTAGTGTTGAATGTGACCTAAGGATCGTCAGCCCACTATGGTATGATGTAGTATGATAAAATCATCAAATGACTGAATCCTCAAACGGACTGTAAATACAGTGCGGTATCGTGACTTCATAAAAAGATTTTTGAGATTTCTTTAAGATATGAGAATATATATATATGTAAATGTATATTTCGATTGATGTCCGAATTATTGTATAAGTCTATGTTATTTGATTCAGCTAGGCGATTATTGAAAAATGTTCATGAAATTCAAGCGTTTCCTAAGAAGTTATGCCAAACCAAATTATTTTGGTGCGGATTCAGATGTTGAAAAGCTGAGATGAACAACCCTTTTATAGGGGATTACGCGGAGGCGTTTAAATGTTTGTGCAAAATACATTCTACGAAGGGCTGATCATCCTAAGTACGAGGAGTCCCTATAATCTTATGACTGTTAAAGTTTAAGTTGAAAGAATACTTATAACTATGGACATATACACATAGCATTTAAATGTTTGTGCACAATACATCGTACGAAGGGGTTAACACCATAAGTACAGGAGTCCTATAGTCTAATGACTGTTAAGGTTTAAGTTGAAAGAGTACTTATAACCGTGGACGTAGTTCAAGGTCTTATGACCCCTCAGTTGGAATCTTTTAAATTCTTGAGTTATTCATACCGCTTCCCAATTATTGAGCAATTGTGGAAGATTCTTGCTATTCTAAACGGCGAAGGTGGAAAGGATGATATTCCTTAGAAGAAGTAAGTCGTAGAATGCGACACTAAATGATGAATATATTGAATAAGTGAGAAAAAAAATTTGAAATGAGAAAGAGATGAGTTATCAAAGAATAATGTAAATCTCTTAATAGAAAAGTTTAATAATTGTAGAAAGATCTTTGTGGAAAGAAGTGGTTATAAAACCTAATGAATGAATAAAGTATTAACGTAAAATCTATTTTGATAGATTGAATGAATAAAGATTAATAAATAAAAATTTCGAGGGCGAAATTTTTAGAAGAATGGGTGAATGTAATATCCTGAGTGTTTATGATAACGATCTTTAGAAAAGGAAATGAATGGGTTAAAGAGTATATAATACTCAGAATATAATTGAGTTCAGGTGAAAGTTATGAAATAAAATCTAGAATTTGTTGAAGAATTGAATGTAGTAGAAAATATAAAACATATATTTAGGTAATATGTTGAAGTTATTCAACGAAGAGGTTTGATAAAATCCTTAGTAAGGTAGGGTTTCGGTGATTCCGAGCAGTGGCGGAACCAGAACAAAATTTGAGGGGGGTCAAAATTTGAGGACGGTTACCGGAGGTCCGGAGCAGCGACGTGTAGGTTGCAGCGGCGAGGGAGCAGAGTTAAGGTCCTTGGGTTTGATTTTGACCCAAATTGAAAAAAAATGAAAAGTATAGCAGCCCAATGAATACCGACCAGAGAATCGTGGCCCAATGCATAAGGCAACACGCTACCGGCAAGAACACTAATAATCAGACCCAACTGGTTGATTGCAACACATTTGAAAAAAATGACCTCAATTTTCTTGAAGTAAAGTCTCAATTCTCAAAGGACCTACATATAGCCCATATATGATATATAGAATTAAATGATAAATGCATTTTACTAGTTTAAAAATAATACTACTCCATTCGTCCTTAAAAGAATAATAAAGGTAGATATATTTTTGATCTCAAAAGAATAATATAAAATACATAGAATAGTAATTATGTCATTTAGTGGGGTTCATCAGTACAAAAAAATTATTCATAATTTTATGAATCTTAAAAAACCACTAAGAAAAAATTTGAAACTTTATTTTTAATCTCTTTTTTTTTATTTTTATTTTTTTAATATGTATAAAATTTATCCTTTTTCTCATCTTTTAAAGAGAGAGAGTAATAATTCAACCCAACAGGCTAGCAGTTGAGTCATGAATCAAGTAACAAAAATAAATTGTATTTATGATCTCCCAGTTAAAAATATTCAACAATTTACATTCAAACGCACCACTAAATTTATGTACGTACATTTATATAATTTTATATTTTATACTTATATATAAGTATATATTTATATAATTATATTTGTATTATACTACTCAGTAATATTGGGAAAAAATGTATATACCACTTCTCTGTCTCTCTTAAAAGCCCCTCCTATTTCCCAACGTTCCATTTCTGCTGGTTGCAGAGGACTAACAAGCCCAACAATGGCGAAACCACAGTTAGTTTTCTCTCTCATACTCCTCCATTTCTCTCTCCTCCGTGCTCTATTAAACCAAGACGTGGAACATTTACTGGCATTCAAACAAGCTTCAGATACTTCACACAAGCTCACCACCTGGACCAACACCACCGATCCTTGCACCTGGTACGGAGTCTCCTGCCTTCAAAACCGAGTCTCTCGACTCGTTCTCGAAGAGCTAGACCTGCAAGGCAGTTTTGAGCTGCTTAGCTTGCTGACTCAACTCTGAGTAATGAGTTTCAAGCGAAATCGCCTTTCCGGTCCAATCCTTGATCTCTCTTTCCGGCAGGGGCAGGGGTAAGCGGCAACAGCAGGCTTCATCCTAGGGGGGGTCATATGCCCCCCCTCGACCCCCCTGGTTCTGCCTCTGATTCCGAGGATAAAATCCTTATAAGGAGAGAAGAATGTGACGAATGAATTGTTTGAGTTGTGATTCTGGGGACAGAATCCTTGTAAGAGGGGAATGATGTAACAATCCAGAATTTTATTTGTAATTTAAAATATTTATTAAATTAAATAAATATTTTATTTATGTGGTTGTTGTTATTTAATAGTTTAATTATTAAATAAAATTATAATGAGATTATAATTTTGTGATATTTGGTTAAGTGAGAAATTTATTTAGTATGTGGTAATTAGTTTATTTAATTAAGATTGTATATGGAAATCCAAGTAAACAACGCGGGACAATAAACTATATTATAAATGACTTATGAAAATAAATTCAAAGAGTTTTAATTTGGTTTTATCAAACAAAGCCTTAGAGATTTTAAAATTCTTGTTTTAATCTTGTTTTGCCAAACAAGATTTAAGGAATGATTAAGTCATCATTTTAAGTGGTTTTACCAAAAAAGGCATAAGGGTTGTAAGTTATTAATTTTTTGAAGTGGTTTAGCCAAACAAGCCTTATGGCTTTTAATTTTCAAATAATATAACTGACATCAGTTATATATGTAATTAAGTTGTATATTAATAGGTATTATAAGTATACCTATATTATATTATCATATATCAGTTTATATTATGTATTAGTAAAAGAGAAAGGGAAGAACAAAGAGCAGAAGAAATAATATAGAGAAGAAGAAGAGGAAGAAGAAGAAGAAGAAGGGGAAATCATTATCTCCATCTTTTTTCCTAATTCAACCTAGAAAGGTATCAAACTAACCCTTATACTAAATTAGGATGTTTTGTATTTAGACTTTGTAAAATTAGGTTTTCATGATTGTGAATTTATATGTATATATGGTGTTCATATGTTTTCATGTATACGCTTACATGAGATTTTTATAGTTGTTCAAAGGATTTAATTCACAAAGATATGATGAACATGATGAAATCATGTTCATAGTGTTTGATTATGAGTTATATGGTTGTTATAGCAATTCAATCCATGTAATTTTGATAAACAAGAAGAATTTTGTTCATAATGATTTTCTGTGAATTAATTTCTGAAAAGTGGGTTTTGAAACTATTAAATTGATGTTTGGTTATGATTTATTGTTGAAATTGATCATGTATTATGTTAGTATGTTAAGAATATGAGTTATCACAATTAGAATTACTTGAATTGGTTAAAAATGAATTCATATCGAAGAATTTCGCTATGAATGTCAAAAGAAGAAGAAAGAAGAGAAATAGTGAAATTAAATTTTGTAATCTTTGATGTTTATATTGTTTATGTGGTTAGAAACGTGTTGGAAATATTAGTTTATGTTTCTGTAAATATATTACACCTTGGGTAGGTTGGTATGGTTGTTAGAAAGGAGTTTGTAGGCCTAATTTGGATTTCTGTATTGTTTAGGATGAAAAATGGGAAATTAGCATAAGGGACCCCCGTCCCGGCGGGCCCCCTAGCCAAATTTTGTAAAAAAAAAAAACTGACCGGACATGTTTTACTAAAATGAGAATAACATTTTCATACGAACTCCGATTGAGATGATTCAAGATGATCCGGAACGAGGACGAGTAGACCTAAAACTTTTGTTCTTTAAGTGTTTCAATTTGATGTCGGGAACAGTGGTCAAAATGGTCATCTGTAGGACTATAGTATTTTCGGGGGCAATCGAAGGGCGTCGGGCATGCACATATGCATGTGTAATGCTTCTGACGATAAAAGATGTCATTCTAAGTTATAAAACATAAATTTTAGCAAACATAATGTTGCTTAGTGTTAATAAATAATGTATTAGATAAGTTATAGAAGCATAGTAAGCATACATAAGAGAGGCAAATCGGGCGTGTGACGAATAAACGTCGAAACGTCGTGATAAGTGTTAATGAACGTAAAAAGTGTTTTAAGTCAAATGAAATGGATATTATAAAATATGAAATGGGTTTAATATAAAACCAATAATGATTCCTAACAAGATTTAAACACTTGAATGAATTTTGAATATTACATAAGTCGAAAAGTTAACACAATCTAATTGACCATTGTGTGCTAATTAATAGGAAAGATTATGAGATGTGAAGTAGAGTTTACATTACAATTATTATGTGTTGTTATGTGACTAATATTTGATATGTATGATTATATAATTGTGTATGACACGTGAAGTGCAGATAATTGTAAGTTGTTAAACTGTTATTGGTAAACAACGATCAAGGCAAGTCTTTCAGTTCCTATTTGCTATGTGAACTTGATGATTAACTGATTTAAATCTTTGGACGATGTGTTATATATATGTTGAAAGTATGAAATGTTAAAGTCGATTTATGACTATGTTGATTGATTAAAGCATGCTGATTGAGTAAGGACTCAATTTTTATACTTGTTATATGAACTATAGCATGTATGTCATATGTTGAGCATGTTATTATGTGCTATGTGATGCATAAAAACTGTTAGATTTTGCTGGGTTGTCGAGCTTAACCTTGCAAATAACCACTTTTGCAGGTTCAAGATTCAAGGTAAAGTTATGTGTTACTTGAAAGACATGAATCAGATGTGAAACTTGAAGATTTATACACTTTGGTTGTATTATTATTATTTGAACCATGTTTAAGGTTCTGAATAATGTATTAATGTTGATTTGTAATATCGTTTTGCGATGTAAACTATTGTACTATTAAAATAATTTTGAGATATTTAGATGTAAAGGTTGAAGATTTTGGGAATGAGGATAGTTTGTAATAGAAAATTTTAATTATTCCGCAAATTTCAATGGTTGTATTATCGTTTAATGATGTAAAATTAGAGGTTGAATGTATTATTAACGACCGAAGTCGAGAATTAAATTGTATGAATTTTGGGGTCGTTACACTCAAGGAGGTGAGAATTGACGGTTTCAACCTTTAATTCTTTACTTAAGTCATTCATGCGCCTTTCAGTGAATCTACCTAGGGACCCAATCTAGTTGCAGATGAATTTCAGTTCACTACTGAGTTTGCAGACATTACGATTCATTTTTCTTTATAAAGCTTCCAGCATGGCCCTTGTATGGAGTTTAAATCCGGCCTGCAGATAAATGATTTCATCCTCCACATTGCGAAAGGTAGTGCGTAGTTCTGCTCGGCTGATGAGAAGTTTTCCCTTTTCTAACACCGAAAGACGATGTTGAATGTCTCTTACATCAATATGAATTGTGGTTTGATTGGTAACAAGAGTATTAGGAAGAGTTAAAATTTCAGGAGAGGGAGGTGGTGGAGCAGAGGGGGTAGAATTTGGTACTGGAGGAACTGAGGGGACATCAGGTGTAATTTGCATGAACCAGCCATCAAAAAGGGTGATATGGGAACTATTGAGATTTATAGAATCGATTAAATCGGTAATGGTGATTGAACCTTCGTTGCCTTGGGGGATTTGAAAGTGCATAAATAGTTTTGTGAGAAAACAGCTATAGGGAAGGCATTTCTGGGAGTGTTTGATGCAGTTAACCATATGTTTTAACATCATCAGAGAAAAATTAAAAGGTTTCCCTTTCAATAACAGAGCAACTAAAACCAAGTCATGGTATGTGAATTCAGCCCACCACCAATACAAGGTAGAAGGTTATAACGCAATAGTTTGTGAAGGACTGTAGCAATTTGGGACACATCAATGGTCTTGGGAAGAATTACTGAAGATAGAGTGGGATCATCCATTATGGTTTGAAGTTGGTCAAGAGGGGAAAAAGGGGAATAAGCTGGTCCTTTAAGGGTAAATGGACAATCACCAGTAAAAGGAATAGACAGAATGCTCGCTAAGTCCATAGCAATAAAGAATATAATGACTTTCCTTTGACAAAGGAAGTATAGCAGTCACCATTATATTCGAGGTTGGTATAGAATGGTTGAACCAACTTTGGATATGCCATATAGGGGAGGAAAACATAGGGATGCCAAACCACAGGATTCAAGGAGGTGTTGAAAATGAGAGTTTTGATAGTAAAACATATCAATAGATTTCTCATAAACAAAGGATTTTTGGCAAATTGAGGATTTAAAACGCAGTTCGAAGTTATGGCCTCTAAAAAAGTTCTCAGGAATGTCATGCAAAGAGAAAGATAAAGGGATTACCGACATTGGTGGAGATTCGAGTGCCAATTCTTTGATTCAACGTCGTTTGGTCCCAATAGAAGTACCAACTGGTGGAGGAGAGGGTAGACTTGCTTCAGATTCTGCAGGGGAGGAATCGTCAAAGATAGTTGTTATCGACGGTTGTTTCTGTTTCATTTTTCAAATGGAACAAGCCGGAGGTTGAGGAGATGAAGATGGTAGAGGCATCTCGTCGTCAGATTCATCACGAAGACATTTTACGAGTCTGGTTCGCATTTTGACAGAGAGGGTTTAAGAGCAAGGGATGAGTACAGAGACGGTTGGAGTGATAAAGAAGAGTTAAAGAAACCGAAAGAGTAAAGTAGATTATAATTTAATGCGTGTGCGTGTTACCGAGATATGGAAAGTCGTGGAGCTGTGTTTGGAAGGAGAAATCTGAATAGATTTTTAGCGTATTTATGGCAGCAAGTCATGCCGTGATGGGTAGATTGTATGTCTAATTTCCTTAAAGCATGTATACCATATATATCCATATCAGACACATCACGAGTTCTCTTCTTAGAGTACAAAATCTTTCTTCCCCTAGAGGTTTTGTAAATATGTCTGCTAATTGGTGCTCAGTGGGGATAAATATTAATTTGATTAGGCCCTTGGACACATTATCTCTAAGAAAATGGTGTCGAACTTCTATGTGTTTTGTGCGTGAGTGTAGAACTGGATTTTGGAAATTTTAATGGTGTTCGTATTATCACAATATATAGGCACATTTTCACACATAATATCAAAGTCACATAATGTTTGACGCATCCATACGATTTGGGAGCAGCAACTCCCTGCTGCTAAATATTTACTCTCAGTGGTGGATAGGGCAATTGATGTTTGCTTCTTGCTATGCCATGACACAAGACTTTTTCCCATAAATGTACAAGCACCACTTGTGCTTTTTCTATCTATTTGACAACCTACATAGTCACCGTCTGAGTAACCCATTAGATCAAAATTGTTACACTTTGGGTAGAAAAATCCAAAATTTGTGGTACCACTCAAATATTTAAATATTCGTTTAACAGCTTGTAAATGTGATTCTTTAGGTTTTTCTTGAAAGCTAGCACATATACATATACTGTATATTATATCGGGTCTAAAGGCAGTTAAATATAATAAGGATCCATTCATACCTCGATATTTTGTTATTTCTACATCCATACCTTTATCATCTGCTATGAGTTTTATTGATGTGCTCATAGGTGTGGCCTTTGAATTTGAGTTAACAAATTCGAATCTCTTGAGTAGTTCTTTTGTATATTTGGTATGATGGATGTTAAATACCGCCCTAAATTTGCTTGATTTGAAGTCCCAAAAAATAATTGAGTTCTACCATTAAGCTCATATCAAACTCCTTGTGCATGCATTTGGAAAACCACTCACAAAGAAAGCTTTAGTAGCACCAAATATTATATCGTCTACATATATTTGTACAATGATGATATCTTTATTTTGATGTTAAACAAATAAAGTAAAATCAATTTTACCTCTTATGAAGCCATTTGATAAGAGGTACTTACTTAATCTCTCATACAAAGCTCTTGGAGCTTGTTTGAGTCCATAGAGTGCCTTCTTTAGTTTGTATACGTGATGTGGGAACTTTTCATGCTTGAATCCAGGAGGCTATTTTACATATACTTCTTCATTTATATAGCCGTTGAGGAAGGCGCTTTTGACATCCATTTGGTGTAGTTAGAACTTTCTGAAGCACACAAATGCTAACAAGATTCGAATGGATTCCAATCGGACTCCAGGGGCAAATGTCTCTTCATAGTCTATCCTTTCTTATTGGTTGTATCCTTGAGCCACTAGTCTAACTTTATTTATTGTAATTGTTTCATATTCATCAAGCTTGTTTTTGAACACCCATTTAGTTCCAATAATAGATACATCTTTTGGAGGGGGCATCAACTCCCAAACTTGACATCTTTTGAATTGTTGTAGCTCTTCTTGCATTGCTAGTAACCAATTTTTGTCAAGTATGGCTTCTTTGGCATTCTTTGGTTCAATTTGGGATAAAAATGCTGAAAATGCACATAGGTTTTGTGCTCTTCTTCTTGTGGTAACTTCTTTATTTATATTGTCAATAATATTATTTGGAGGATGATTTTTGATGTATCTTATAGATTTTGGAAGTTGAATGTCATGAATCATTTCTTCTTATTGAAGATCAGTATTTTTTGAGTTATAATATTGTTGTTCGTTTAATCCAGCTTGCTGGATTAGTTCCTGGTCCTCGTATTCAACTTGTTGGATAGGTTCCTGGTCCTGCTGCTCGTCTAATCCAGCTTGCTGGATAGATTCCTTCGGCTTGCTATTTTACTTTATGATAGGCTGGATTTGTAGTAGTCTCTAGATTCCCTGCATCTTCTTCTCTTTCTTTTGGAATATCATTGTTAGACTCATTAAATTTAATATGTATAGATTCTTCAATACACATCTTTTGAACATTATATATGTGATATGCTTTATTGTTCTGAGAATAGCCAATAAATATTCCCTCATATGATCTTGCATCAAATTTACCCAAGTTCTCACTAGTGTTAAGAATAAAACATTTAGATCCAAAGACTTTAAAATAACTTATATTTGGAAGTCTATTATTTAATAATTCATAGGGTGTTTTCAAGATAATTGGACGGATTAGTACTCTATTTAGTACATAACATGATGTGTTTATAGCTTCGGCCCAAAATTTCTCTAGAAGTTTACTTTCTTGAATTAGGGTTCTAGCTGTTTCTTGTAAGGTTCCATTTTTCCTTTCTACCACTCCATTTTGTTGAGGAGTTCTAGTTGCTGAGAACTCATGAGTAATTCCTTTTTGATTACAAAATATAATAAAATCTTTTTAAAATTCAGTACCATGATCACTTCTATTTTTATGAGATTAATACTATATTTTGTTTCCAAGTTTCTAATTAGTTTTTCAAACTCTTTAAATGCCTCATCTTTGGTTCTAAGAAATAGTACCCATATGTATCAAGAAAAATCATCAACTATCACAAATGCATAAAATTTACCATTAATACTAGCATGCCTTTCAGTTCCAAATAAATCAAGATGGAGTAATTGTAAGGGAGAAGAGGTTGATACCATGTTCTTGACTGTGAATGATGTTCTTACTTGTTTTTCTGAGTTGACAGGGCTCACATATACCTTTCTTCTCAAAGTTCATTTTAGGTAGTCCTTTCACTAAGTTCTTTGATGATAGCTTTTTGATTAGGTCCATATGAACATATCCCATTCTTCTATGCCATAGATTTGCTTCATCTTGAATTGTGGCAAGGCATAATTCTTCCTCCTGTTGCTCAAAATCAAGAGTATATATATTTCTTTCTCTTTGGGTAACTAAAGTAGCATTGTTAGCACCATGTGAGATTGTACATTTGTCTTTTTCAAATTTTACTTGATGTCCATTATCCATTAATTAACTGACACTGATAAGATTAAATTCTAGACCATTAACAAGATGAACATTATTAATATTAACCTTAACATTACCGATTTTACCTTTCCCGACTATTTCACATGACCAACTGTCTCCAAAAGTGACAATTCCATGTTTCTTTTTGATGTTTAGCTTCACAAACTTTGATTTGTCACCCGTCATGTGGCGTGAGCATCCGCTATCAAGAATCCACTTATGAGAAGATACTTTTGCCTTGAAACATACCTGTTCAAAGACGGTGCAATTTATCTTTTTGGTACCCATATCTTTTTGGGTCCATTTGTGTTAGTTGAAATCAAATCATTTTTCTTTACCCATAATATTTTACCTATACTGCTATTTTCTTCTTTAAACAATTTATCTCTAGATGACCTTTAATACCACAATTTTTGCATGTAGTGAATGGTGAACAGTAATTTAATTTAAATGATGATTTAGACTTAAGAATTTCTACTTTTTTTCTATATACTGGATTATATCCAATGCCTTGTTTATCATAACTAGGTCTTTGTTTCCCTAACATGACATTTAAATTTTCTTCACCATGTACAAATTTAGCTAGGGAAAGTTTTAGTAATTCTATTTCCTTTTGAAGTTCATTAGTTGGAGGTGTTTTACTACGAGATTCATCACTAAACGCATCAATGCATACATCTCTCATTTTTATTTCATTTGTTAATTTTTCAACTTCATCATTTAATTGTTTTACTTTGTTAAAAAGTATTTTTTTGTAGTTATCTAAATAGTCATTTTTTGCAGCTAATACTTTTTCTTCATTTGTGTGTGTTATTTTTTTTATTTTCTTCTTTTCATCTATTAGTGATTCAACTTCACCCATTAGTGTGTTTACTATATCTTTTAAGTACACAATTTTTTCTTTTAGCTTTTCATTTTCTTGTTTCAAAATAATAATATCAGAAAGAGATACCTCACTAGATTCACCTTCAAGTCCCATGAAGCATACTTGAGCTAGTTCATCGTTTGCATCTATCTCCACTTCGGATTCTTCATCGTCACTGCAAGTTAAGAAAGCTTTGTTCTTTTTGATCTCTTTAGTGCCTTGGTTTCCTTTGTTCTTGAGCTGAAATCGGTCCTTCTTGAAGAGACCTGGTCGTCCGCATTCAAAATAGGTTTCTTTGGCTTGCTTGATTTTGAGTTTGTTTGGATTGAATGCGTTCTTCCTTTTGTTCTTTCTCTGAAGTAATCCCTTGAGTCTTCTTGAGATCATAGCTATTTCATCATCTGAGTTATCTTCAAGTTCCTCTTCAATTCCTGCATTTAGAGCTAACATTTTCTTTCGAGGAGCATCTTCCTCGTCATCATATCTTTTTAATTGATGTTCATATTCTTCTAGTTCACTAAAGAGTGTAAGAACCAAGAAATTTATGATTTAATAATTATTTTAATATAAGAGAATGAATATTTATTTGGATTTAAATGTTAATGTTTTGTAAGCTGAGTAATTAAATTGATTCGTTGTGGATTAATACGAATTAAGAAGCGTGGAATTATGATGAGCATCTTTGAAGTGCCTTGTGTGGCATAATGTGAAGTGAAAAAATTCACTAAGTGAGTTAAAAGAGAACTAGGAAGATTTATTGTGTATGATCATATGATTCCATATAAGGAATGAATATACTCTTAAACTAGTAATATCACCAATATAAAAGTTAATTCATATCATGTAAAACTAATATGGTGGTAGAAGTTGAAACTGGCTTGAAGCTAAACCCGTTTGGCACTGCCCGGGACCGGCACAGCTGCGCCCTCCCAGCAGTACAAACTGGCGTAGCTGCGCCAGTGGTAAGTTTGTGATAATTAGTTTTCTACTGTAGAAATAAAATGGAACAGTTTTGTTATATGTGTGGCATTAATAAATCATAGGATAAAAGTACATTATGTTGATATGAGGTACCAAGTAGTACAATGAAATCTTATGTAATTGTAATACATAAATAATTAAATATCTGTGCATTCTAGAAACTGAGAAATGAATTAAATGTTTAAATAAATATTAATATTGAATAATGTTATTATGTGGTTAAGAGAGTAGTAAAAATAATTATGGGAGATACACGGACAACAATACCAAACTGCGTTATTTTAATACGTGTATTTAATGTACATGTATTATATGATGTGAGTATATAATTAATCCCTAATTTTCTAATATGGTAACAATTGTACATTAAGATTACATTTTGGGAATTAAAAAAACCAATCCAAGCCTTAGATAACTTATTGCTGAGATTTTGCTCTTGTCCCAAATTGAGTGACACAATAGTACATGAATAGTGACCTAAGGCTAATTTATGTAACTTCCAAGTGGCTAAGCATAGGTGATAATTGCAATGCCAATGGCTAGTGGTGGATTGTTAAACCACTCTCTAGTAACCTTTGTTTCCTTCTAATCCACCATGAACTCTAACCCTAGTGTAATGCAAATGTCCAGTCCAAGTTTCCTTTATAAATCGAAGCTCCATTTTTAGTTTTTGCTGCTTATAATTGTCTGAGTTTGAGTGTTCTAAGTTGTTGAGCAATTGTAGAAGCATACTTAGTGTGTGAGGAGTCCAATTCAAGCTTAAAGAGGTATAAACTCTATTTGTGTTCTTGAATTTGGTCTTGTTTAGTTCTTGAAATTACTTGAATTTCTATGTCAATCAAGATAAATTAACATGCTATAATGTGTTTAGGAAATAAGCTTACATATATGAACTCTTTAATGATGGTTTGGAACAAGTTTAAATCGATAGGAATCAAAGTTGGTTGATACTCTGCAAAACAGAGTCTATTACTGCTTCTAGTCCTGGCATGGCGCAGTTGCGCCCTGTTTATACTAGGGTGCAGCGCAGCTGCACCGTACCTCAAATCAGTTCCTGGTTTTATTTATGCTATGTGTTGAGAACTTGGTATCATGACTTAGATATATACCTAAAAAAGGGTATAACATTAGATATAGAGCTTTCTTATGTAGTATGAAGAGATCAACATGTTTTAGTGAGAGATTTGTAATAAAAACTTAAAGTTTTAAAAACAAACTTTGATGTAATACTTATCCTACAAGTTCTGAACTTAGTATGTTAAACACATGATTGATTTCAAATATAAAGGAGCATAATATAGTGGTTATAATGTCTTTGTCCATGACCAAATTTGTTAGACCTTGAATTAGAGAAGTTTTCAAGAAAAGTTTGATATGTTAAAGCTAATATGCATGAATCCTACATGGTATACATTCTGATCTTCCGAACATGTTAACATGACTTGACTAAATAGGATAAGAGCTTTAAAGTTGCCTTGTATGTGTTAAATTGCGTTGTTCAAATTTAAAATGGTTTCGAAAGCAAACTTTGATATGTTTTCAAACCAAGTGCATTAAGTATGAGTAGTTAAGTTCTGAGAATCCAAAATGACATGTTTACATTCATTATGTCTCTAAGCATGACTCTTATATGTTTGATGTGGAGCCCCCAAATCCAGGTACTTGAAACCATAACTCAGTGCTTCACAATACCATTTCTATGAGCAGAATAATACTAATAATAATAACAATAATATAGATTATCAAATTTAATTTACATATTATCAGAGTTTTCAATCCCAAGTACGAAACCTTTAAACATTCGTTACATTACATGATAATTAATATATATCATCATTATCCTAATAAAGTCTAGTTATTACAAAAGATAGCATCATCATTCATTCAACGACCTTCCCTTTCCCTTTGTTCTTGGCAGAGCCTTCAGGTTGTAAACACTTAGCTGAAAACATTTAAATTAAGCAAAGATGAGCATTTGAGTGCCCAACAAGTAATAGTAACAATGACAGTTAGCTGAACGAATTAAATATTTTCTTTGAATGACACTTCTATAACGAATTAACAGTTATGAAGTAAGCTGAACCAATAATAAACAACATATCATTTCTGTCTCAAATATTTGAAACTACGTAATGACTATAAATGGGGTTTAGTTGACATACTATGAACATTATTTTCTATTTTTGAAAAGGTTAAACAGAACTTCATCTGTAAATCGTCATAACTTACGGGCACGGGGGTGATCAGCCCGTTATGCCCTGTATTGATCAATACTACATTCAAGGACGATATTTTCGTCCAGCATATCCGCCTTAGGCGCATAAAAGTTTCCCATATTTGGGATGTTCATACTAGTCTAGAATCCGAACCAAAACAATTCGGCTGGATAATAATAAAGTTTTATCTTGTTCAACAATAATTTTAAGTTTGTGTCTAGCCGGATCAAATAGCTTAGACGGCTTTCAATTCAACGTATACATGCTGGGCACCGATAAGTATGTATTAACATGTGATAAAATATAATGATTATCCAAGTAAGGACACTTGAATAACCAAGTTTAGAAATTAATGAACAGAATATATTTTTTGATCTACAATAAAAGAATAAAGGAACTTGTACAACAATTATAATTTACTAGCTTACTTATACATAATCATTGCATAAGTACATACAGATGTTGAAATATTTGAACAACGGAAAAGAATAGTTCAGATATTATCTTACACATGTTCATTGCATAAAGTGAATGCAAAGGGTTAGATACTTTCCTTGTCTGCTGCTTACACAACTTAGATTTATCTTTTATATCAAGCTCTATCATTAAATAGATCATTCGTTCGATTAGAATAATATATCATATCATATTGTATTGCTATTTACAGTCAGCATATAATCTAATCACAGTGTCATGTAAGTTTAACAACCATTGAATTACAAATAAACATTTATCAAGTCAAATTATCTAAGTCCAGATCAATTTTTGAAATATGTCGATGTACTGACACTTTATTGGGTATTTATCGAGTTTAAGACTCTATACAGTAGTTCAATATCTAATTAGATAACTTAAACACCAGCCGCATTATTTTTCATGGCCTTATAATAATTTTTAAATAATTGTTACAATTTATCATAACTTTTGAAATACCAGAATCATTATTAAATGATTTAAATATTAAATAATTCCATTATCATTAATATTTAATTAATCTTAAACTATTAATGAAACCATTGCCAAAATATTAAAATTATTTATAATAACTCAAAATATTTTTAAAACATTTATATTGCCTTTAAATGATTTTTAAAACATTTAAAATCATTTTTAAATAATTACCAAAAATCTTTAAATATTAATGTACTATTTATCAAAATATTAAAAGTCATTAGTTATAACTTAAAATATTTTTAATTCATTTATATCCCTTTAAATGATTTTTAAATTAATAAAACTATTTTTAAACCATTTATTTAATATAATTATTAAATAAATTTAATATCATTAATATTAAATTAATATCATTAATATTAAATTATTAATGAAATTACCCTTTAAATATTAAAAGCTATATTTTAAAACTTAAAATATCATTAAACACTTTATTTTTATTTAAAATAATTTTTATAATAATAAAATTATTTTTAAACTAAATTATTTAATACAATTATTAAATAACTTTAATATCATTAATTAATGAATTTTACCTTTAAATATTAAAAGTTATATTTTATAACGTAAAATATTTTTAAATACCTTTTTATTATTTAAAATAATTTTTAATATAATAAAATTAATTTTAATTAATTTATTTAATTCACTTACTAAATAACTTAATTATCATTAATATTAATTTATTAATGAATTTCATCACAAAATATTAAAAGTCATTAATAATAACTTAAAATATTTTCTTATACCATAATATAATTTTAAATGATTTTTCAAGTATTAAAATCACTTTTAACTAATTTATTTAATATTATAATTAAATAAGTTAAATACCATTATTATTTTAAAAATATTAAATATTTATGAAATATACTTAAAATAATTAAAAACTAATTTTTAGACTTTAAAATAATTTTTAATAATTTAAAACTATTTTTTTCTACTTATTTAATTAAAATAATAAATTTCTAAAAATATTTGTCACAAAAGACTGCCTATAGCGACAGAACCGTCGCTATAAGTGTTCTTCGTGTTCTTGGCTAATCCAAGAAACTAATGTGCAGTGACCGAGTTGGCTACTTTGACCAATGATTAAACACTCTGATCAAATAGTTTCTGGACTTGTTTTTTGGTCAGATCGTGTAGTACAAATCCAATACTACAAGACTCAACAACAAACATGAACAAATCACATAACAAGAAAGAGATCTGATCGCCCAAAATAGCTGTCAGAGCTGTTCTTCATTTTTTGGTTACCCAGAAATGAAGAACAGTTCAATTGCTCATATTTGGGCTTCCACAACTTGTGATATAAGTGTTGTTTTAGAGATTTAAGAGTCTTAAACTGTAGCTAGCATGCAAGAGAATAGATCTGTAACATAAAATCCATCTAACAACATTACATCATCAAGATCTGTGTCGGTCAACGCATGTCAGAACACATGTTCCTCAGTTTTCTAGGTTGCCCAGAAAACATGAACCGTGTTCGACCAGACTACTTTGACCGGCCACTGAATCCAACCTACTTGATGTTTAGGAGATTTTAAGGCATAAATATGTAGTACATATACAAAGCTACAACTTAGATACAACAACAACATCAAAACACCCACAACCTGCCACATCTAAGTGTTTAAATATATTGTCAGACACTGGTAATGACTTTCTGGGTTGCCCAGAAATGGTCCGGTCAACGACCTTTGACCAACAATATCATGCAATCTAGAACCGATCTAAGCCTGATTATTGATCCAGATCAAAGAGCTCATAACCGACTACATAATCAAAGCTTTAAACAACAAAAACACATAACAGAGAAAGATTGGTGGCCACTTACATTCGTTGTCATACCACAATTTGAACTTTTTCCAGATTTTGTAAATCGTCAAATCTGAGCCTCTAGATGTTATGGATCTAACATCTAGCAACCCAGATCATCATTATACACTATATATAACATGTTTAACACAAAAAATTTAACATCTAACAACAGTTCAATGGACAAATTGTAGCTTAGGTTTTATACCTTACTTAACCAAATCTTGAATCTTGGCTACTGATTTGTTTATGGGAGTAGTAGGGCTTGTTTATGGCACTGAAATGCTATACAATTTCGGAGGTTTTGAAGGAGAGAGGAATGGTTAAGTGTTTGTACAAAAATAGGCTAACAAATGATTTTCTCTCTGTTTGATCTATATATATAACCAAGTGAAATGTGTTGGCTGATATATGTGACTTTTTGCTATGAATTATTTAGCACATGGGGTTGTTAGATTAGGTAACCCACTCCCACACTTGTCAAGCTTTGCATTTACATAATAAAGAAATGTCAAAAAGGGTATTTTTGATCTTTTTGCTCACAAATTTAATGGCAAACTTGTAACTTGGCAAACCCTTAGGGTTTAACCCTAAGGTTTAGCACAAAATGAATTTCTAGGTTTGCATGTAGGGTTTAAAATAAAAATAAAAATAAAAATTATTTCTAAAAATAGAAAATTAGGGTATGTTAATTAGATTAGGTTTCTAATTACCTTATACAAGACATTAGGGTTTGATTATTTACTAAATATAGTAACCTTGCCAATTTAGCAATTAGGGTTTTGCAATTTTGATAATTAGGATTACCAAATCACCATTAGGGTTTCTAATTACCAATTTAGGGTTCTAGATTTTTAATTAGGGTTTACCTAATTAATCATTTAATACACAACATAAATCATATAACACAGTTATATAACAGTATTGAATTTCCCATTTGAATGCAAAAAAAAAGGATTAAACAAATTAAGGCTAGGGTTTTTGACATTATACACATAATTGACCACCCATTATCAATACGTACATATTATAGCACTAAAAAAATCAAAATATAAATAATTTTATATTATTATTCTCATGCCTTGATCAAAATCCAAAATTAGGGTTTGGATTCCATATCTGATTTATCTTTCATATTTAACCTTATTAATTAAGGTAAAATAATTAACTTAATAATTTGTACTAAATTCATATAATAAAATAATTATTATAATTATTCGAAAATCTTTTCATATATTATTTAAATAATATATAATTATATTTTCATGGAAAATAATTAATAAAAATATTTTTACTATAAAATTAATTATTACAAGAATATACATTATAATAACCAATAGTTCTACAATAAAATTATTTTTAATTATTCACATGATAAATATATTTTTATTTATCACATAAATACGTACGCTTTATCTTATACAAATCCTCATCTTTGCAAAATTTTTGATTTAATTATATAGAAAATATAAGGTTGTTACATTCACCCTCCCTTATAATGATTCCGTCCCCAGAATCACCGTTCTAAAACCTATACATACCAGGGTACATAGAATACACAATCATTTCAATTAGATCTCGATCAACTTTGATCGAACTGATCTTGAACTATTCACATAAAGCTTGTCTATCTGTTTTAACTGAAAATTTGATTTCTAAAAGAACTCAAATTCCTCCTTCAAAATTTCTTTATAAAATAATTTACTATATATATATATATATGAAAATCATGTATAAGACAATAAAAGTTATACGGATAATACCTGGAGTTCCATTACCAGCTGCCCGCGTATCTTGGACTATCATGTTGAAGACTCTCGTAGTAGATTTTGTTGGCTTGCTAGATGATGTTAGTCCTGTGATTGCCAAAGTTCCGCTACTTTTTCCCATGTTCACACTTTTTGCCTCCGTTCTCCTTTTTGTACAGTCCTTCACCTTATGCTGCTTCAATCCGCACATAAAATACCCACTAATTGTTCTAGGATTGGTGCAGTTAGGAGAGATATGACCCTCTTGCCCACATTTAAAACATGCAAATTTACCTTTCAGACATCCCCCCAAATGGTTCTTCCCACAGTTCCCACATTGCACCACCTGCTTCTTCTTTACACCTTCCTGCTTTACTTGCACACTCCCAAAGTTGTTCCCCTTCTTCTTTTCACCTTTATTCCCAGTATTTGTTTCCACCTTCCCAGCTCCCTCAACCTTACCCGTGTTCCTTCTTTCCTTGTTGTAGAGGTTCATGACCTCACTCTCCTCCTCAGCAATAATAGCTTTCTCCATGAGTGCTGCAAATGTAGGGATCTGCAATACTACTATCTTGTTGTAGAGCCAAGGTTTTAATCCTAGCTCAAACCTTCTCGCTTTTCTAGCCTCCGTATCAACTTGATGCGGAGTGAACCTAGCCAATGCATTGAATTTTGCGGCGTATTCTGACACCGTCATATTCTCCCGCTTCAACTCTAAAAATTTCACCTCCATCCTAGCCTGCATACTAGATGAAAAATAGTTTTCAAAAAATAGAGTTTTAAACCTATCCCAAGTAACTACACCTTCTCCTGCCCTAACCTGATTTACTTCCCACCAAAAGTTCGCCTCCCCCTTCATCAAGTAGGTGGCAAAGGCGGTCTTTTGCCCCTCAGTTACCCTAGCTATCACGAATGTTTTTTCAATTTCTTTAACCTAAGTCTAGGCTTCAACAGGGTCAGTTGTACCTTTGAATTCTGGCGATCCTACAACCTTAAAATCTTTGAAATTTGCTAAGCGATTATCTGGCGGGTTCCCTGCGGCTGGTATTCGCTGTTGCATTGCCTGAGCTACCATGTTTGCAAATTGCTACATTGGATCTGGTTGTTTTCCTTCAGCGTTGTTGACAGATTCTTCTGTCCTTTGATTTCGAGTTCGACGTCTTGGCGGCATTATCTGATTAAATAAAATCATAAATTTAACTTACATTCTAAAAATTATTATAAGTTTAATATATTTAACTTATTTCTTTACTTAAATATAGATTCATATTCATTTCACGAATACTTTACACAGCATAGCACATAATGCTTTAAACATCAGCTATCCCTTTGTGACCACAAAAGTCGGGATTTACAACTTTGATTAATACAAAAGTTGGGAACATTACATTACATAGACATACTTATAATATATATTACATTAAACACACCTACACAACAGAACCTATACTACCTATTCACTACGCCTTTTTCTTGATCTTGGATAACTTTTTCCCTGATAACCTCCTATCCCGCAAATAAAAACGACACATTGCTTTGGATTGGGACAATGAGGAGAGAAATATCCCTCATGTCCGTAATTGTAGCAAGCATTTTCCCCTTTTCTGCATACACCTTCATGTTTCTTGTCACAATTTGCACACCTTTCTATTCAGTTAATTTTTTCTTGGTTGTTATCAAGGTTTCCTATATCACAGTCTTTCATCTTTCTTTTCCCCTTCTTACTTTGAGCTGCATACGCTTTGTTGCTTTTAGCTCCAATTTGGTCAATTTAGATTTTAAGCTTATCTTGTTCTTCCATTGTTTCTATTAATGCTTTCCTCAGTTGACTATTTAGTAGTTCTTCTATTTC
The DNA here is from genome assembly GCA_016801055.1 of Panax notoginseng. Lineage (NCBI taxonomy): Eukaryota > Viridiplantae > Streptophyta > Magnoliopsida > Apiales > Araliaceae > Panax > Panax notoginseng. The sequence goes on from CM029020.1 coordinate 104,241,234, forward strand.
TCACAACTTTTTCAAAGAGGAAACCTGGTCCCGCAGATTCTGTACTTCGGTTGATGCTTGATCAGCTCCAACTTCAGTGTCTGAATTACTATCTGTTAGTTCCACCATTTTCGAATCTGGTATTACATTTTCCAAAATACCCACCTCATCCGAGTTGTTTTCATTGGGAGCCTCTATTTCAGCTATTGGCCTCAACGTCAGCTCCTTCTTTATAGTCCGAGGGTATCCTAATCCTTTTTTACCTGACATCTACACACATAAATTATCCTGATTAGCATATAATATATACACATAATAAACAATAATTTTGTATAGGTTATCTTTTAGTTTGCTTGACGATGAATTTATCCAATTCATCTCTTCTTAAACTCTCTATGAGTTGTTTATATTTTCAACGTTTCCCTTTGTCCTAAGGTTATAGCCTAAGGTTTATCCCACCTAAGGTTTCTAACCCTAAGCTCTAATACCATGATGTGGCGCCCCCAAATCCAAGTACTTGAAACCCGAACTCAGTGCTTCACGATACCATTTCTATGAGCGGAATAATACTAATAATAATAACAATAATATAGATTATCAAATTTAATTTACATATTATCAGAGTTTTCAATCCCAAGTACGAAACCTTTAAACATTCGTTACATTACATGATAATTAATATATATCATCATTACCCTAATAAAGTCAAGTTATTACAAAAGATAGCATTATCATTCATTTAGCCACCTTCCCTTTCCCTTTGTTCTTGACATAGCCTTCAGGTTGTTCACACTTACCTGAAAATATTTAAATTAAGCAAGGATGAACATTTGAGTGCCCAGCAAGTAATAGCAACAATAACAGTTTGCCGAACGAATTAAATATTTTCTTTGAATGATACTTCTACAACGAATCAACAGTTGTGAAGTAAGCCGAACCAATAATAAACAACATATTATTTTTGTCTCAAATTTTTAAAACTACGTAATGACTATAAATGGGGTTTAGTTGACATACTATGAACATTATTTTCTATTTTTGAAAAAGGTTAAACATAACTTCATCTGTAAACCGTCATAACTTACGGGCACGGGGGAGATCAGCCCGTTATGCCCTATATTGATCAATACTACATTCAAGGATGATATTTTCGTCCAGCATATCCGCCTTAGGCATATAAAAGTTTCCCATATTTGGGATGTTCATACTAGTCTAGAATCCGAACCAAAACAATTCGGTTGGATAATAATAAAGTTTTATCTTGTTCAACAACAATTTTAAGTTTGTGTCTAGCCGGATCAAATAGCTTAGACGGCTTTCAATTCAACGTATATGTAATGAACACCAATAATTATTTATTAACATGCGATAAAATATAATGATTATCCAAGTGAGGACACTTGAATAACCAAGTTTATAAATTAACGAACATAATATATTTTTTGATCTACAATAACAGAATAAAGGAACTTGTACAACAATTATAATTTAATATCTTACTTATACAGAATCATTGCATAAGTACATACAGAGGTTGAAATATTTGAACAACGAAAAAGAATAGTTCAGATATTATCTTACACATGTTCATTGCATAAAGTAAATGCAAAGGGTTAGATACTTGCCTTGTCTGCTGCTTACACAACTTAGATTTATCTTTTATATCAAGCCCTATCATTAAATAGATCATTCGTTCGATTAGAATAATATATCATATCATATTGTATTGCTATTTACAGTCAGCATATAACCTAATCACACTGTCATGTAAGTTTAACAACCATTGAATTACAAATAAACATTTATCAAGTCAAATTATCTAAGTCCAGATCAATTTTTAAAATATGTCGATGTACTGACACTTTATTGGGTATTTATCGAGTTTAAGACTCTATACAGTAGTTCAATATCTAATTAGATAACTTAAACACCAGCCGCATTATTTTTCATTGCCTTATAATAATTTTTAAATAATTGTTACAATTTATCATAAATTTTGAAATACCGAAATCATTATTAAATGATTTAAATATTAAATAATTCTATTATCATTAATATTTAATTAATATTAAACTATTAATGAAACCATTGCCAAAATATTAAAATTATTTATAATAACTCAAAATATTTTTAAAACATTTATATTGCCTTTAAATGATTTTTAAAACATTTAAAATCACTTTTAAATAATTACCATAAATCTTTAAATATTAATGTACTATTTATCAAAATATTAAAAGTCATTAATTATAACTTAAAATATTTTTAATTCATTTATATCCCTTTTAAATGATTTTTAAATTAATAAAACCTTTTTTAAACTATTTATTTAATATAATTATTAAATAAATTTAATATCATTAATATTAAATTATTAATAAAATTACCCTTTAAATATCAAAAGTTATATTTTATAACTTAAAATATCATTAAACACTTTATTTTCATGTAAAATAATTTTTATAATAATAAAATCATTTTTAAACTAAATTATTTAATACAATTATTAAATAACTTTAATATCATTAATTAATGAATTTTACCTTTAAAAATTAAAAGTTATATTTGATAACTTAAAATATTTTTAAATACCGTATTATTATTTAAAATAATTTTTAATATACTAAAATTATTTTTAATTAATTTATTTAATTCATTTACTAAATAAATTAATTATCATTACTATTAATTTATTAATGAATTTCATCACAAAATATTAAAAGTTATTAAAAATAACTTAAAATATTTTCTTATAGCATAATATAATTTTAAATGATTTTTCAAGTATTAAAATTATTTTTAACTAATTTATTTAATATTATAATTAAATAAATTAAATACCATTAATATTTTAAAAATATTAAATATTTATGAAATATACTTTAAATAATTAAAAACTAATTTTCAGACTTTAAAATAATTTCTAATAATTTATTATGTATTTTTAATAATTTAAAATTATTTTTTTCTATTTATTTAATTTAAATAATTAATTTCTGAAAATATTTGTCACAAAAGACTGCCTATAGCGACAGAACCGTCGCTATAAGTGTTTTTCGTGTTCTTGGCTAATCCAAGAAACTAATGTGCAGTGACCGAGTTGGCTACTTTGACCAATGATTAAACACTGATCAAATAGTTTCTGGACTTGTTTTTTGGTCAGATCGTGTTGTACAAATGCAACACTACAAGACCCAACAACAAACATGAACAAATCACATAACAAGAAAGAGATCTGATCGCCCAAAATAGCTGTCAGAGTTGTTTTTAATTTTCTGGGTTACCCAGAAAAGAAGAACAGTTCGACTGTTTATATTTGGGTTCCACAACTTGTGATATAAGTGATGTTTTAGTGATTTAAGAGTCTTAGATTGTAGCTAGCATGCAAGAGAATAGATCTGTAACTGTAATAACCAAGAATTTCTGTGATATATTGTAGATGAGTATTACCTAATTAATAATATTTTATGGATGATGACATGATTATGTGGTTAGTATGATATAATGTTTAAAGAAAGTCTCACTAATAAGTTATATAAGTTAGTGAACTAACTTAAGTATTTTAATAATCTAGGAAATAAATTTAAGAGGTTAAACCCTAAGTAAGTATTCAATAAACTTGAATAAGACAAGTCTAATTGGGTTATGTAAGTTAATTAACATTATTAATTGATGTGAGTGTGTAAATATCAATAATAATGAGCTATCATGAGATAATATGGTTAATATTACTAAGGATGGCTAGTAGTTTAAACAAGACCAATAATTATTTAAGTATTGAACATGCAGATAATTTGATTATTAAGCTAGACCACTATTAAATTTAATGGGCAAGTATGCTAGTAGCACAATTATTTAAGAGTGGAGGCCCAAGTTCATAGTATTTAGTAAGTCAAACTAGTTAATTAAAAGTCCAATAGGTTATTTATGGTAAGCCCAAAACAATTTTTTATGGCCCAACTTGTAGCCCAATTGATGAGGGTACTTTAGACATTTTGTATGCTAGATTTTTCCATAAAAGCAAAAGCAAGATTTGGGGATAAGAAGGCCACTTGGCCGGCCAAGCAAGGAGAGAATAAAGGGGATGGATGTAATTATTATTTGCTACACATCATCCAAAAGATAATTACTTAATTAACTAGGTGTCATGTTGTTTATGGAGCCACCATACTAGTAACTTATCTTGTAATAATTAGAGGGAGAGAGATAGCAAAAAGGTGGGGAAAATGTGTATAGATACATATCTTATATCTATACAAGATTATCCAACAAAAAGCTAATCTCTTTTTATTTCTACTTTTATTCTACTTTATCTTATTTTCTCTTAAACTAGCTAAGCAAAAACATAAGAGAGAGAGAGAGAGAGAGAGAGAGAGAAGTTCGGTGGGGAAGAGGAGAGAAAGAGGAAGGAAATTCACCATTGATGCACCCAAAGTTTATCTCTTACTTTGGAAGAAAAAGAAATTGTGCCCAAAAATCAAGGTGAAAACTAATCTAGCTTATTCTTTGTATTTTGGTTGATTTTGGTTATCTAAGGTTTATGATCTAGAGGTCTAAAACCCTCTATCTACATGTTTTATATAGTTTCATGTATGGATCTAACATATTTGAGTGTTAGAAAGTGAATCAAAAGGATAGAAAAGAAACTAGTTTTGTTTTGTAAGAAAAATCTAGTTTTTTCACATCCTTTGATCGACTACCGTTTTTGATCTACACCTTCTTTTTGTGATCCGTCAAAGAGGGGTGCTAGATATGTAAGTTAACTACTAAACCCAAGTGGTAGCATTCAAAAATGTTGAATACACAAGTGGTAGCAACTGTTTTAGGAAAAACAGTTTGGTCTTTTGAAAGAAAAATAAACTGTTTTTTGTCAGTCAAAGCAAGGGGTATTTTCGTCATTTTTCTGGTATTTAAAAATTCTGGAAAAATTTGGGAGAGTAATATGATGAGTTATCTTTCAAACCCAAGTGGAATCACCTAAAAAGGAGTTGTAGATTTCCGTATGGACTGAATTTAGCAAAGTAGGTAAAATCTAAAAATTTCAAAACGGGGTCTGCCCAAAATTTTGAAAGGGCAATTTCGGCCACTTAAAATATGAAATAAATTCCGGCCTTTTGGGACATGAAAATATATGTCATAAATTAGCTCCTGTCCAAAAATGAGCTCATTCCGACTTAAAATGACCAAGTTATGATCATTTCAATATTTTGGTTTTTCGGACGAAAATCGCTATAACCGGAGTTCTATAACTCCGATAGCCACGAAATTTAAACTGGAGGGTCACGTTAACATGTATGAGATTATGCCAAGAGATGGGAATTTCTGGAGTTGAGCATGATGGGGCTAATTTCTTAAGCCACGCACTAAAAATGATTTTTTGAAAAATAGTAAAAGAAATTGAAAAATTACGGAAAAATACTTTTTGTGTATGAAATACATGTATATAAGTATGGCCAAAGGATAGAAAAATAATAAGTTGATTTGGTATTTTCGTAAAAGAGATATGGAAATCAGCTTGCTGGATTGGAAAAAATGTTGAATCCAGTTTGCTGGATTGAAAGATTTAGAATCCAGTTTGATGGATTGAAGGATTTAGAATCCAGTCTTGCTGGATTGGAAGTTTGTTGAATTCAGTTTGCTGAATTAGTCAATTCAGGTGGCTGGATTGCATGTTTGTATAATCTAGACTATAATGTTAGTATTCAACTTACTAGATTATAAAGAAGAGACTAATAAAAGGAAAGATTAAGTGTTAAATCATAAGAAATATGACAAAGTAAATAATATATTATCAAAGAATGATAATAATAAGAATGTTTTCAGATAATTGATTATGTGGATAAGTAAATTGCTGATAGAGTAATTGTATTATAATATAAAGTATGATATGCTGATTGTAAGATCAATCTTAACAATGATAGGTCTTTACAATAAAGAGATTAAATTAAATTGTGTAGCAGTAGATCGCAGTCAAGGCAAGTTCTCTAACTCAAACTTGAGTTATTCTTTTCAAAGCATGTTAGTGAATAATTATTGTGTATTATTCACATCCATCGCACTCAGTGCAATTAAATTCCTATTCTATTATTATTGAACTGTGAATTAGTTAAAGTTCTTTTATTCATGCACTGTTTAAGATATGGATCTATGCTCATTGTATCGGCTAGATCAAATATGTTTAAATTTGTTAAATCAAATATGTTGTTAAAAGCTTTTCTTCACCAATTGATTTGGTAAGGACTCAAGACTGAGAAAAAGAACAATTTGATTAAAGCATTATTGAAAAACAATTATTGCTCGTAAATTAAGTGTTTATGCATAATACACCGGGTATGAAAGGTTGATCCCCTTGATTACCAAAACTTATTAAAAGGACCAGTTTAAATACTGACAACCTTAGCATATGTTCATGGTCATTATGACCACTCAGTATCTGTTATTCGAATATTCAGTTATCAAGACTTAATTCTTGTTCTTTCGTAATTAATTTTTATTGTTGAACATTGAACGATAAATTTCTTACTAATCATGATATATCTTCTTTGTACTTAAACTTGCTAAGCAAATTAGTTGCTTACCCTTGCTATATCATGACATTTATTTCAGCTAAGCCAGAGAGTTCAAGTAAGAAGGACAAGGGCAAGGGAAAGGTCCAAGAATAGTTATTATAAATGTTTAAGTATCATGAAATACTATGTTTGATGTTTATGTAAACCTTTTGTGTTACTTTATGTAACTTAAGTAAGGTATGTTTATGTTAAGGTAATAGACCTTGGGGTATTGTATAAGACTTTATTATAATGAACAACGTATGTTTATTATTCCGCAATAGTATATAGAATGCTTATGTTGATGATGGATAGTGAGCACCAAACCCGGGGTTGAGAACTCGGATTTGGGGGCGTCACAGATTGGTATCAAAGCTGTAGGTTATAAACTCTAGGATGCGAAACTTAGTTTATAACCTTAGAAGAAAACTCGTATAGAGTATGATAAGAGGTGGATTGTGGAGATTCATCTAGTATGCAGTGTGCATAATAAAATATTGTTTCATTTTATCAATGAATTTATTTTATTGTGATACTGATGTTGTGTTTGTTTGGTTATAGGATGCTTGAGGAAGGACAAGGTAGCCATACAGTCGAGCAAGAGCTGGTAGATCCGGTAGAGGATCATACTGTTAGTGACGAGCGTGATGAGGATGTGATGGAGGTTTTGATTGAAAATAACATAGCGCTGGAGAATAGAGTGACAGAGCTAGAGCAGGAGAATGCCACTCATCAGTTTACTGAAACTCAATACAAGGAACTGGCATATCAGGCTCAGAACGAGCTTGCTGAGATGAAGATACAGTTGCAGGAGCAGACGACCTTGGCTACTCATATGGTTGCCAAGAATGCTAAGCTGAGAGAGATATTAGAACAAGAGCATAATAAGTTTGCGATATTGAGTATTGAGCATCAGGCGTTACACCTGAGGTTTGACTTAGAGATCGCTGACAGGGTCCGAGTTGAGGATGCCTGGGTCCAAGCAGCGAGAAGAGTGGATCAGCTAGAGGTTGAGGCAGAGGCTGGACGAGTTAGGATGGAGTCCTTGGGACGGGCTTTAGATGCAGCATATACTGGTCCCCAAGTGGGAGTGAGGAGATCCTTTGAGATAGGCGAGTCGAGTCGAGCTGTTAGACGTCGACTTATGGATGGACTCTTTCCACCCGAGCAGGAGCATTCAAGCGCACCCTCTCCAGACGCGCAGTGATAGTTTAATAGCTTTCTATTGTTTATAGATGTAGTAGTACCCCTTTTGATTATTAGGGTTGTGTGTTTGATGTAAACCTCAGTAGGTGCGAGGTAGTATGTAAATATGATGTATCCCCATCTTATGTGAATAGAGGGGTATGTCTTTTGGTAGATCCCATCTTTTGATGTTTAAAAAAATGGGATAGTTAACGTTTATAAAAATATGCCAAGTATGTGAATATATGACTCTAAAATTTGGTATATGAATATAAATGCATTATTATAATTACATGTTGGATCAAATAGAAAAGTATTAAGAATTAAAATGAGAAGTTGTCTGTTTGAAAATTAGTAAATCGAATATGTTAATTCAGCAAGCTGAATGTGTTATTCAGCAAGCTGGATATGTCAATTCAGCAAGCTGAATGTGTTATTCAGCAAGCTGGATATGTTAATTCAGCAAGCTGAATGTGTAATTCAGTAAGCTGAATATGTGAATTTAGTAAGATGAATATGTTAATTCAGCAAGCTGAATTAGTCAATTTAGCAGGTTGAATTCGATAATACAACATTATGATAATATGATTGTTAGAGTTTAAATTACATGTTATATTTTAAACACTTAGAAGATATATCATATAATTAAACTCGATGTAATAAATTAAGGTTTTGTTTAATCAGATAATGCCGCCAAGACGTCAAAATCGTAACCAGAGGGAGGAACGTTCTGTGAACAATGAAAGAAATCAAGATGACCCAATGCAAAACTTCGCCGATATGATAGCTCAAGCTATGCGAACTCGTACACCTGCAGCAAGGGGGCAAGCGAATAATAGATTGGCAAATTTTAAAGATTTTAAAGCTGTTGGACCACCAGAATTTAGCGAAACTACGGACCCTATAGCGGCTCAAACATGGGTGAAAGAAATGGAAAAGGCCTTTATCATTGCAAGGGTAGCCGAAGAGCAAAAGACGGCTTTTGCTACCTACTTGATGAAAGGTGAGGCTAATTACTGGTGGGAGACGAACCAAGCTAGAGCCGGAACAGAGGTAGTGACATGGACCAGGTTTAAGGAGTTATTCTTAGAAAGTTATTTCTCGGAGGCCATGCAAGCCAGAATGGAAGTGCAGTTTCTTGAATTAAAGCAAGAAAATATGTCAGTTGCCGAATATGCAGCAAAATTTAATGAGCTAGCCAGATTTGCACCTCATCAGGTGGATACAGAACTACGGAAGGCACGTAGGTTTGAAAATGGGCTGAAGCCATGGATTCACAGTAAGGTTGCAGTGTTGCAAATTGCTACCTTCTCAACACTGTTAGAAAAAGCCATCATTGCAGAAGGTAGTAGTAAGGCAGTTTTTAGATTCAACCGAGAGAAGAATAAGAAGAAAATTGAAGGTGGTCATCAAGGTGCGAGTAGTGGTGGCAGTAACAGGAAGAAACGTAAGTGGAACAACAGTGGAAATGAATCAGGAGCGCAACCAGCGAATACTCAGCAGAAGAAGGCAGCATGTTCGAAGTGTGGAAAGAATCACTCTGGAGAGTGTATGAAAGGGAAAAACGTCTGTTATAATTGTGGCCAAGAAGGACATATTTCACCAAATTGTCCTAAGCCGAAGAAAGGTGGTTGTTTTTCTTGTGGAGGAACGGGGCACCGATTCAAGGATTGTCCATTGAAGAAGAATACAGATGGAGGAAGTGGAAACAAGAGCAGTTCAACAAAGTTAACTATTGGAGGCCCAACACAGCAGAGCAAGCCGACAGCCCGAACATTCAACATGACTGTGCAAGATGCAGTTGCATCAAAGGAAGTGGTGTCAGGTATTATTCCGATCAATAATATAAATGCTTACGTATTATTTGATTCGGGAGCTACCTGTTCATTTGTGTCTGATGAATTTGCTAGAAGATTAAACTTACCATTTGAAAAGTTAAAGAACCCAATGAATATAGAAGTTGCAAATAAAGAAGTGATCCCTGTAGAGTTTATCCATAACAACTGTGGTGTGGATATAAGGGGACATAAGTTAAGCGTGAATTTAATCCCGATACGCTTAGGAGAATTTGATGTTATCTTAGGGATGGATTGGTTGTTTAACCATGAGGCAGTTATAGACTGTCAGAAGAAGAGTATACGCCTTAAGACACCGAGTAAGTCTAAGTTTGTATTTTATGGTAGCAAGTCGCCAAGGCAAACAAGTTGTCTGACGATGATGCAGGCCAGAAGAATGTTACGAAAAGGCTGTGAAGGTTATTTGGCTCATGTAGTGGATACACGGGTTGTGAATTCGGACATTTAGTTAATGAGTTTGGGGATGTCTTTCCAGAAGAACTTCCGGGACTTCCTCCAGATAGAGAAATAGAGTTTGTGATTGATTTAGTACCGGGGACAGCGCCGATATCAAAAGCGTCGTATCGAATGGCTCCGGTAGAAATGAAAGAGTTGATGATCCAGCTACAAGAGTTGTTGGATAAGAAGTACATCCAACCTAGTGTATCTCCGTGGGGAGCACCGGTGTTGTTTGTAAAGAAGAAGGATGGTTCAATGAGGTTGTGTATGGATTACAGAGAATTGAATAAGGTGACAATCAAGAACAAATATCCGTTACCAATAATTGACGATCTGTTTGATCAACTTAAGGGAGCGAGATGTTTTTCGAAGATTGACCTAAGAACTGGTTATCATCAGTTGAAGGTGAGAACAGAAGATGTACCAAAGACAACATTTAGAACTCGTTACGGTCATTATGAGTTCCTAGTGATGTCGTTTGGACTGACAAACGCACCAGCTGCTTTTATTGACTTGATGAACAGAGTATTTAAACCGTATTTGGATAAATTTGTGGTGGTGTTCATTGATGACATTTTGGTTTATTCGAAGATAGAAGAGGAGCATGCTGAACATCTACGAATTGTGTTGGAAACCTTAAGGAAAGAGAAGTTATATGCTAAATTTTCAAAGTGTGAGTTCTGGTTGAAGAGAGTTTAATTTCTGGGGCATGTCATCGATAACGAGGGAATTTCTGTTGATCCAGCAAAAGTAGAAGCGGTGAAAAATTGGGGACAACCGAAAACACCGACAGAGATTAGAAGTTTCTTGGGATTGGCAGGATATTACCGAAGGTTTATTCAGGATTTCTCGAAGATAGCGACGCCATTAACTAATCTGACAAGGAAGACTGTTAAGTATGTATGGACGAAAAAGTGTGAACAAAGTTTTCAGGAATTAAAGAAGCGACTAAGTGAAGCACCTGTGTTATCTTTACCAGATAGTACGGGAGGTTTTACAGTGTATAGTGATGCGTCACACAAAGGACTAGGTTGCGTATTAATGCAGAATGGTAAAGTTATTGCGTACGCGTCACGACAGTTAAAAGACTATGAGAAGGGATACCCTACCCATGACCTTGAGTTGGCTGCGGTAGTGTTTGCCCTTAAGATTTGGAGACATTATCTCTACGGAGAAAAGTGTGAGATATACACAGATCATAAGAGTCTGAAGTACATCTTTACACAAAAGGAATTAAACATGAGGCAGAGGAGATGGTTAGAATTGATCAAGGACTATGATTGTGATATTCTATATCATCCAGGAAAGGCTAATGTGGTGGCAGATGCTTTAAGCAGAAAGAGCCAAGAAAAATTATTTGTATTAACAGACCAGGAAAAGTTAGTAAGAGAAATGGAGAAACTGGAGTTGGAGGTGAAAAATCCGAAGAATTCAAATAACATAATAGAAATGGAAGCAAGTCCAACTTTATTAGACAAGGTGAAAGAATCACAAGGGAATGATGAAGAATGTGATAACATAAAGAAGCGGTTGGCTGAAGGCGAAGAGCTGAAGTATAAGATCGATGGTACTGGATTGATGAGATTTAAAGGAAGAATTTGGGTGCCTGCAGTACCAGAGTTACGAGGCGAGATTCTTCAAGAAGCGCACAATACGAGATACTCAATACACCCAGGAAGTACGAAGATGTATCAAGATTTGCGTCAACATTATTGGTGGCCAAATATGAAGAGAGAGGTTGCTGAATACGTCAGCCGCTGTTTAACTTGTCAAAGAGTCAAGGCAGAGCATCAACGACCAAGTGGATTATTACAGCCGTTGGAAATTCCGGAATGGAAATGGGAGCACGTCACGATGGATTTTGTGGTAGGACTTCCAGCAACACAAAAGGGTTACGATGCTATATGGGTAATTGTCGACCGTCTTACAAAGTCAGCACACTTTTTGCCGATCAAGATTAGGTATAATTTGGATCAGCTAGCAAAATTGTATATCAAGAAAATTATTTCGAGACATGGAGTGCCAGTATCAATCGTGTCTGATAGAGATCCGCGCTTCACTTCAAACTTTTGGAGAAGTCTTCAAGAAAGAATGGGGACACAATTAAGATTGAGTACTGCGTATCATCCACAGACAGATGGGCAAAGTGAGAGAACGATTCAAACCTTAGAGGATATGCTCAGAGCCTGTGTGATGGATTTCAAGGGAAGCTGGGAAGATCATCTTTCGTTGGTGGAGTTTGCGTATAACAATAGTTATCATGCAAGCATTGGTATGCCACCGTATGAAGCCCTGTATGGGAGAAAGTGCAGAACGCCCTTATGTTGGGACGAGGTAGGTGAAAGAAGATTGTTGGGGCCAGAATTGGTTCAGCAGACGGTGGAGATTATCAAAGTGATAAGAGCTCGACTAGTAGCAGCTCAAGATCGACAAAAGAAGTACGCAGATATTCATCGCAAGAAAAGAGATTTCGAAGTGGGAAGCTATGTATTTCTGAAGGTATCTCCTTGGAAGGGGAAGATAAGATTTGGGAAGAAAGGTAAATTGAGTCCAAGGTTTATTGGACCGTTTGAAATACTGAAGACGATAGGGGAAGTCGCGTATGAGGTAGCTCTACCTCCTGAACTGGAACATATTCACAATGTGTTTCATGTGTCAGTGTTGCGTCCGTACAAGCCGGATTACAAGCATGTGATATCATACGAGCCGATTCAAGTCGAGAAAGACTTATCGTACGAGGAGGTTCCTATAGAAATTTTGGATACGAAAGAGCAGAAATTGAGAAATAAGGTTATACATTCTGTTAAAGTGCTCTGGAGGAACCACAATGCTGAAGAAGCTACGTGGGAACTCGAGAAAAAGATGAGGAAAGAGTTTCCCAATCTTTTTGAGTAACCGTAATGAAATTCTGAGGACGGAATTCTTATAAGGAGGGGAGAATGTAATAACCAAGAATTTATGTGATATATTGTAGATGAGTATTACCTAATCAATGATATTTTATGGATGATGACATGATTATGTGGTTAGTATGATATAATGTTTAAAGAAAGTCTCACTAATAAGTTATATAAGTTAGTGAACTAACTTAAGTATTTTAATAATCTAGGAAATAGATTTAAGAGGTTAAACCCTAAGTAAGTATTCAATAAACTTGAATAAGACAAGTCTAATTGGGTTATGTAAGTTAATTAACATTATTAATTGATGTGAGTGTGTAAATATCAATAATAATGAGTAATAGTTCATGAGATAATAGTGTTAATATTACTAAGGATGGCTAGTAGTTTAAACAAGCCCAATAATTATTTAAGTATTGAACATGTAGATAATTTGATTATTAAGCTAGACCACTATTAAATTTAATGGGCAAGTATGCTAGTAGCACAATTATTTAAGAATGGAGGTCCAAGTTCATAGTATTTAGTAAGTCAAACTAGTTAATTAAAAGTCCAATAGGTTATTTATGGAAAGCCCAAAACAATTTTTTATGGTCCAACTTGTAGCCCAATTGATGAGGGTACTTTAGACATTTTGTATGCTAGATTTTTCCATAAAAGCAAAAGCAAGATTTGGGGATAAGAAGGCCACTTGGCCGGCCAAGCAAGGAGAGAATAAAGGGGATGGATGTAATTATTATTTGCTACACATCATCCAAAAGATAATTACTTAATTAACTAGGTGTCATGTTGTTTATGGAGCCACCATACTAGTAACTTATCTTGTAATAATTAGAGGGAGAGAGATAGCAAAAAGGTGGGGAAAATGTGTATAGATACATATCTTATATCTATACAAGATTATCCAACAAAAAGCTAATCTCTTTTTATTTCTACTTTTATTCTACTTTATCTTATTTTCTCTTAAACTAGCTAAGCAAAAACATAAGAGAGAGAGAGAGAGAGAGAGAAGTTCGGTGGGGAAGAGGAGAGAAAGAGGAAGGAAATTCACCATTGATGCACCCAAAGTTTATCTCTTACTTTGGAAGAAAAAGAAAGTGTGCCCAAAAATCAAGGTGAAAACTAATCTAGCTTATTCTTTGTATTTTGGTTGATTTTGGTTATCTAAGGTTTATGATCTAGAGGTCTAAAACCCTCTATCTACATGTTTTATATAGTTTCATGTATGGATCTAACATATTTGAGTGTTAGAAAGTGAATCAAAAGGATAGAAAAGAAACTAGTTTTGTTTTGTAAGAAAAATCTAGTTTTTTCACATCCTTTGATCGACTACCGTTTTTGATCTACACCTTCTTTTTGTGATCCGTCAAAGAGGGGTGCTAGATATGTAAGTTAACTACTAAACCCAAGTGGTAGCATTCAAAAATGTTGAATACACAAGTGGTAGCAATTGTTTTAGGAAAAACAGTTTGGTCTTTTGAAAGAAAAATAAACTGTTTTTGGTCAGTCAAAGCAAGGGGTATTTTCGTCATTTTTCTGGTATTTAAAAATTCTGGAAAAATTTGGGAGAGTAATATGATGAGTTATCTTTGAAACCCAAGTGGAATCACCTAAAAAGGAGTTGTAGATTTCCGTATGGACTGAATTTAGCAAAGTAGGTAAAATCTAAAAATTTCAAAACGGGGTCTGCCCAAAATTTTGAAAGGGCAATTTCGGCCACTTAAAATATGAAATAAATTCCGGCCTTTTGGGACATGAAAATATATGTCATAAATTAGCTCCTGTCCAAAAATGAGCTCATTCCGACTTAAAATGACCAAGTTATGATCATTTCAATATTTTGGTTTTTCGGACGAAAATCGCTATAACCGGAATTCTATAACTCCGATAGCCACGAAATTTAAACTGGAGGGTCACGTTAACATGTATGAGATTATGCCAAGAGATGGGAATTTCTGGAGTTGAGCATGATGGGGCTAATTTCTTAAGCCACGCACTAAAAATGATTTTTTGAAAAATAGTAAAAGAAATTGAAAAATTACGGAAAAATACTTTTTGTGTATGAAATACATGTATATAAGTATGGCCAAAGGATAGAAAAATAATAAGTTGATTTGGTATTTTCGTAAAAGAGATATGGAAATCAGCTTGCTGGATTGGAAAAAATGTTGAATCCAGTTTGCTGGATTGAAAGATTTAGAATCCAGTTTGATGGATTGAAGGATTTAGAATCCAGTCTTGCTGGATTGGAAGTTTGTTGAATTCAGTTTGCTGAATTAGTCAATTCAGGTGGCTGGATTGCATGTTTGTATAATCTAGACTATGATGTTAGTATTCAACTTACTAGATTATAAAGAAGAGACTAATAAAAGGAAAGATTAAGTGTTAAATCATAAGAAATATGACAAAGTAAATAATATATTATCAAAGAATGATAATAATAAGAATGTTTTCAGATAATTGATTATGTGGATAAGTAAATTGCTGATAGAGTAATTGTATTATAATATAAAGTATGATATGCTGATTGTAAGATCAATCTTAACAATGATAGGTCTTTACAATAAAGAGATTAAATTAAATTGTGTAGCAGTAGATCGCAGTCAAGGCAAGTTCTCTAACTCAAACTTGAGTTATTCTTTTCAAAGCATGTTAGTGAATAATTATTGTGTATTATTCACATCCATATTGATTATTGATGCTCGCACTCAGTGCAATTAAATTCCTATTCTATTATTATTGAACTGTGAATTAGTTAAAGTTCTTTTATTCATGCACTGTTTAAGATATGGATCTATGCTCATTGTATCGGCTAGATCAAATATGTTTAAATTTGTTAAATCAAATATGTTGTTAAAAGCTTTTCTTCACCAATTGATTTGGTAAGGACTCAAGACTGAGAAAAAGAACAATTTGATTAAAGCATTATTGAAAAACAATTATTGCTCGTAAATTAAGTGTTTATGCATAATACACCGGGTATGAAAGGTTGATCCCCTTGATTACCAAAACTTATTAAAAGGACCAGTTTAAATACTGACAACCTTAGCATATGTTCATGGTCATTATGACCACTCAGTATCTGTTATTCGAATATTCAATTATCAAGACTTAATTCTTGTTCTTTCGTAATTAATTTTTATTGTTAAACATTGAACGATAAATTTCTTACTAATCATGATATATCTTCTTTGTACTTAAACTTGCTAAGCAAATTAGTTGCTTACCCTTGCTATATCATGACATTTATTTCAGCTAAGCCAGAGAGTTCAAGTAAGAAGGACAAGGGCAAGGGAAAGGTCCAAGAATAGTTATTATAAATGTTTAAGTATCATGAAATACTATGTTTGATGTTTATGTAAACCTTTTGTGTTACTTTATGTAACTTAAGTAAGGTATGTTTATGTTAAGGTAATAGACCTTGGGGTATTGTATAAGACTTTATTATAATGAACAACGTATGTTTATTATTCCGCAATAGTATATAGAATGCTTATGTTGATGATGGATAGTGAGCACCAAACCCGGGGTTGAGAACTCGGATTTGGGGGCGTCACAGTAACATAAAATCCATCTAACAACATTACATCATCAAGATTTGTGTCGGTCAACGCATGTCAGAACACATGTTCCTCAGTTTTCTGGGTTGCCCAGAAAACATGAACCGTGTTCGACCAGACTACTTTGACCGGCAACTGAATCCAACCTGCTTGTTGTTTAGGAGATTTTAAGGCATAAATATGTAGTACATATACAAAGCTATAACTTAGATACAACAACAACATCAAAACTCCCACAACCTGCCAGATCTAAGCGATTGATTATGTTGTCAGACACTGGTAATGACCTTTTGTGTTGCCCAGAAATGGTCCGGTCATGGTCGGTCAACGACCTCTGACCAACAATATCATGCAATCTAGAACCGATCTAAGCATGATTATTGATCCAGATCAAAGAGCTCATAACCGACTACATAATCAAAGCTTTAAACAACAAAAACACATAACAGAGAAAGATTGGTGGCCACTGACATTCGTTGTAAGACCACAATTTGAACTTTTTCCAGATTTTGTAAATCTTCAAATCTGAGCCTCTAGATGTTATGAATTTAACATCTAGCAACCCAGATCATCATTATACACTATATATAATATGTTTAACACAAAAAAATTAACATCTAACAAAGGTCAATGGACAGATTGTAGCTTAGGGTTTTATACCTTAACCAAATCTTGAATCTTGGCTACTGATTTGTTTATGGGAGTAACAGGGCTTGTTTATGGCACTGAAATGCTATACAATTTCGAAGGTTTTGAAGGAGAGAGGAATGGTTAAGTGTTTGTGCAAAAATTGGCTAACAAATGATTTTCTCTCTCTTTGATCTATATATATAACCAAGAGTAATGTGTTGGCTGATATATGTGACTTGTTGCTGTGAATTACTGAGCACACGGGGTTGTTAGATTAGGTCACCCACTCCCACACTTGTTAAGCTTTGCAATTTACATAATAAAGAAATGTCAAAAGGGTATTTTGGTCTTTTTGATCACAAATTAAATGGCAAACTTGTAACTTGGCAAACCCTTAGGGTTTGACCCTTAGGGTTTAACCATAAGATTTAGCACAAAATGAATTTCTAAGTTTGCATGTAGGGTTTAAAATAAAAATAAAAATAAAATTTGTTTCTAAAAATAGAAAATTAGGGTTTGTTAATTAGATTAGGTTTCTAATTATCTTATACAGGAACATTAGGGTTTAATTATTTACTAATTATAGTAACCTTGCCAATTTAGCAATTAGGGTTTTACAATGTTGATAATTAGGTTTTCCAAATCACTGTTAGGGTTTCTAATTACCAATTTAGGGTTCTAGATTTTTAATTAGGGTTTACCTAATTAATCATTTAATACACAACATAAATCATATAACACAGTTATATAACAGTCTTGAATTTCCCATTTGAATGCAAAAAAAAAAATAGGGTTAAACAAATTAATGCTAGGGTTTTTGACATTATACACATAATTGACTAACCATTATCAATACTTACATACAGTACATATTATAGCATTGAAAAATTAAAATATAAATAATTTTATATTGTTATTCTAATGCCTTGATCAAAATCCAAAATTAGGGTTTGAATTCCATATCTGATTTATCTTTCATATTTAACCTTATTAATTAAGGTAAAATAATTAACTTAATAATCTGTACAAAATTCATATAATAATATAATTATTATAATTATTCGAAAATCTTTTCATATATTATTTAAATAATATATAATTATATTTTCATGGAAAATAATTAATAAAAACATTTCTACTATACAATTAATTATTATAAGAATATACATTATAATAACCAATAGTTATGCAATAAAATTATAATTAATTATTCACGTAATAAATATATTTTTATTTATCACACAAATACATACGCATTATCTTATACAAATCCTCATCTTTGCAAAATTTCTGATTTAGTTATATAGAAAATATCGGGTTGTTACATTTGATATGACGATAGTAAACCAAGCATGAGTATAGGTATGTTTTTAAAGCAATATCAATGTTAGCTTTGAATAAATGATACAAACACTATGAGCACGTGTATTAAAAGATTATGTGATCACGATGTAGACATATAGCCAAGTTATGAAACATTGTAACTACATGATCTTGTTATGCCTTAACACCATGTAAATTATAAGCTAAAACTTGCAAGGATGAACTCAAGAATGGTCATATGCTATATAAGAACCTCTGGCATGTATATATGTTAAGGTATGAGTGTATAGGTGCGTTAGAGTTGCTGAAATCAGGAGAGCAGTAGTTCAACCCTGGTCTGGTCAGGGGACAGCGCAGCTGCGCCGTCCCTAAGCCTAGACAGGGCGTAGCTGTGCCATCCTGCAGTCAAGTTTAGATTATGTTTCTAATCGGATGTTCAAAGCGTGCTTGTAAGGATAAGTTAACTTACATTATGTGATTAGTGTGCTATCCAATGTGTTAAGAAACATGTTAGATGCTAGAGTTAATTACTCAACTAATAATTATAAATTTCAAGAATGAAGTTTGAAAAGGTATTTGCAAACTATAAGGAAATAATTTAAAAATGCATTGTTTGACTTTATGGTGTCATACAATCTGATTTTGTGCATCAAGGATGTAGGATATGTGATATAGTATGTATAAAGCTTACAACTAAGTTAGACATCTATGTGTACGTTTGGCCTTACATATATGATTTTATGAAACTAATGAATATCATATACGTGTAAATATATTATGTTATGATTCGAAAGAGAGTATTAAGCATTACTTTGGTAAACTACGCTTGAGGCAAGTATCCAAACTCTATTTTATATTAAGCAAGTTTCCTAACTTACACAACTTTGAATTTTGTGCAAGTTCTCGAATTTCATTTAATTCGTATATTGAATTCAAGTATTCGAACCTGACTCTTTATTGAGCATTATTTGGACTTGTGCAATTATTGATTGTATAAGTAGAACTTTGAAAGTATAATACTTCGTAATCTAGAAATGAAATTGTTTACAAACCTTGATCTCGAACGATAATTGTTCTTATATATTTTGAAAGAAAACTATTTCAGCCATTGCTTCGGCTAGACTATTGATATTGATCGAAAGCTATCCAAACAAAATTTACTTGGTGCAGACTCATATAACTGAGATGAACAACCCTCTTGGCAGGGAAATTATATATTGTCAGGAAACCGACGTGCACACTTGAGAAAGATTAAATGTAATGCATTGACATATGATACTTTAGGCTGATCACCTATTGTACTCGTTTTGTAGAATATTCAGTTTATTACTGATGATTCTATGAGAAGTTCATAGTCCTTACTGACTGCTCAGTATTCATTACTTTAAAATCTTGAATTGATAAATCTTTGAATATTATTGATATTTTTTCCATAGCAACTATTGCTGATAATCATTGATACTTCTTGCTATCCTGAACTATCATTATTGATATCCCTTTGAGAATTTTAAAACATATTGATTACCTTTTTTCTATATTACTTGCTGGACAAATTCGTTGCTCATCCTTGCTTTCCCTAAAAACATTTCAGTTAAGGCAGAACGTGGTGAACCCTCTAGCAATAACAAGGGTAAAGAGAAGGCTTTGGAGTAGTTATTCCATAATGCTAGAATATATTATTATCTGGTTGTAGAAGAACTTATTTATGATAAGCTATGCTTGGTTTAAGTTGTATTGGATTATGTATTAGTTATGTCTAAACGGTGTTTAATTACGTTTAAGTTATTGTAAGAGATATTTAAGTTACGAACACTTGGTACGAGAATAATTATATTATGACAATGTAATTTATTATGTTATTCCACTATGATGATTTTAGTATGATATTAGAGTTAGTACGTGACAAACAAATGTGAGACAAGTGTGGTCTGAATATTGGGGCATCACAAGTTGGTATCAAAGCTGTAGTTATAAACCTTAGGAACGAGAGTCCTTAGATTATAACTTAGGAGAACTTAGGGGATGGAACTCACATAGAGTTTTCATAGAGAGGACTTAGTGTGTTATGGAATATAATTTCATTATATACAATGAACTTATGTTATTTAACATTCCAATGGAGTTGTTGTTTGTCTTGTTTTATATTGGTGATTGTAGGATGACTGACATGGGAGGACCTAGCTGAGTAGTAGATGAGGAGCCGCGTGATATCCACGTGGTATATGTGGCCCCATTGATAGCGAAGCCTGTAACAGTAGTGACCCTTATTGATGAGGATGATGAGGAGGAGGAGATGGAGCCTTTACATGAGGAGTCTGATCCGGAGGAGGAGCCTAAACCTGTGGAGGACTCCGACGAGGCTACCTTCGAGGATCGGATGTTGGGAGAATATGAGGAGCAGATTTTGGAGTTCGAATGTAGGGTGGATGAATTAGAGGCTGAGGCTAGGGAGAGGGAGTCTGAGTTCCAGAAACTGAGGGACGAGGACCAAAAGAGGAAATTAGTGATGCAGGAGATGGAGGTGGAGATTGCTCACCGTAAGGAGGCAAGGATCCAAATGGGAACTTTATTTCACCGATCGGTGGCTAGGAATGTAGAGTTGGCAGGGAAATTGGAGGAAATGGAGCAGAGAGAGTTGAGCAAGAGGACGGAGAAGGAAGAACTTCGTACTCAGCTAGAAATGGAGGTGATGGATAGGATTCACTTCGAGGAGAAGTGGGAAGAAACTAACGATCGGGCTAATGACTTAGAGGATGAGTTGAGATGCAAGAGAAGGAAGATGAACAAGATGGGCTATGCTCTACGCACGACCATGGAGAGATTGATTGATGGGGTAAATTACTACCCGACTGAACAAGGACATACCCGACATACCATAAGCCGAGATATGGTGGTGCACATTACTTAGAAGGAATACTAGAGCGCCGTGGAGAGTGGGATGTTAGATTGAGTCTAGAGAAAGAAGCTTAGTAGTTGTATTATATTTATTTATGTGCTGTTTAATCTTTTGTTGAAATCTCAGTCTTTTGTGTAAGATGTGAGATAGTAGTAAACCCCAACTTTTTGAAAAATGTTAGAGGGGTAGTAAGCTAGCGTTGTCCCCATTTTTTGTGGTAATAGGGGATATGTGTTTTCATTTATAGCAGTATGTTAGAGAAGATCATGTAATTGTAATGATTTGGCATATAAATATAAATGATCTTATTTTAGAGAGATGTTATAAAATTCTACTTCTTTGAGAAATGTCTGAGTAATATAATTAGATAATAAAATGAAAATTTTATGACGCAGAAACATGCCGCCCAGACGTAGAATAACTGCACCGGAAGAGTCTATTAATGATGAGAGAGGACCAGTAGATCCGATAAAGAGACTTGTAGATTTGTTAGGAGAAGCTCTTAGGGGAAGAAACGAACCAGTACCACCCATTCCCCAAGCAGCTCCTGTCACAAACTTTAAAAATTTTATGATTGTAGGACCTCTGAAATTCGTAGGAACTATCGATCCTATCGTGGCTCAAACATGGATCAAAGAGATGGAGAAGGCGCTCACCATCACACGTGTTGGCGAAGACCAGAAGATAACTTTTGCAACCTACATGATGAGAGGCGAAGCGAACTACTGGTGGGAGGCGAATCGGTAGAGAGCACGAGAAGGAGTAGTATCATGGGAGAGATTCAAGACTTTATTCTTCGAGAATTATTTTTTGAAGAGCATGAAAAATAAGATGGAGGTAAAGTTCTTAGAACTTACGCAAGGAGATATGACGGTGGCGCAATACGCGGCTAAGTTCAATGAACTAGCCTGGTTTGGTGAACACCAGGTGGTAGATGAAGAGAGGAATGCTAGACGATTTGAGCAAGGACTGAAGCCTTGGTTGTTTAACAAGGTGTCAGTTCTTCAGATCGATTCTTTTACTACATTGCTGAAAAAAGCCATTATTCCAGAGGGAGGGAGTGAAGCATTAAGTTTGTATAACAAAGAGAAGAAGGGTAAGAGCACAAGAGGAGATAGTCGGGGAATAAGCAGTAGTGGAGGTAGCAATTTAGTTAAGAGGAAATGGGAGAATAACAACAACAACAACAAGAATTTTAACAATCAAGTGCGGAAGTTTCGAGGAGAGTTTAAAAAGAAGATGGAAGGATGCCCGAGGTGTGGGAGGTATCACCAGGGCGAGTGTTGGAAAGGGTGCAGAGTATGTTACAACTGTAGTCAAGAGGGGTATATTTTGCCAAACTGCCCGAAGCCAAAGAAGATCAAAGGGTGTTTCCCTTGTGGTTCGGTGGACCATCTGATCAAAGACTGCCCGAAGAAAGGAAGTAGCAGAGGTAGCAGCCAACAAGGAGGGAGTGGAAAACTGATGATTGGCGGACCGGCGCCATCGAATCGTCCAACTGCCTGAATATTTAATATGAACATCCAGGACTTGATAGCTGTGAAGGACGTTGTGTCAGGTATCATTCCGATCAATAATATAAATGCCTATATATTATTTGATTCGGGTTCCACATGTTCTTTTGTGTCTGAGGAATTTTCTAGTCGACTTTGTGACGCCCCCAAAATAGGTATACAACACCCATTCTGAGTCGCCAAAATACATGGTACAGAAACAACTACATCATTATTATTACAACACAAAAACTGTGAGTTTAAATACAAATATTGTCATTTAGACAATATCCACACTCAAATAAGTCCTCATTACAATTATTGATACATTATTTCACAAAAATGGTGAGGACTACTAAGTAACTTCTAGAACCATCATTCCATACCCCGACTAGTACTCGCTACATTCTCGCCTCCTGAGAAAAATGGAACAAAAAGGAAAAGGGTGAGCTCAACTAGCCCAGTAAAGAACATTATGACTAAGATAATACAGAACAAATTATCGTTAGTCTTCAACAGGGAAAAATCTAATAGAATACAATAGACAACAAGTTTTAAATTAATAACTGCAGCGGAAACAACAAACCATTAGAAGAGTCAAGTAGAGAATGAGTTCTACTATCTTCTAAGATTTAAAAGTCCATCATCAATATTTTATCCCTGTAACAGCAATCAATAACCATCTTTAATCGAATATTCATCTTTGCACTACAGGCCAAAGATATTTATTTGTATCACCAGTCGGTCATGTTCATCTCAACACCTGTTCATCTTTGCACTACGGGCCAAAGATATTCATCAGTTAATCATTCATCTTTGCACTACGGGCCAAAGATATTCAGTAATATCATCATTTAGGACTGAGGATGATGAAAAATATCTAAAAAAAAAACGAATCCAGTGAAACAAAATAATAAATATTAAGGATTCGTATTTCGATTTATCCATGTCCAAAAATACCTTATAATTATTCATAGTGAAGTAGAATTCAAGAATGATCAAAACATGGATACAATCAAAGCTAGTACCCAGAATAGATATTTTGGACGAAAAGAAGAAAATTTTATTTTTTGGTGAATAGTAACTCGTGAATAGTAACTCGTGAATAGTAACTCATGAATAGTAACCCCGACGTGAAAAGTTCCAAATTTGATAAAAATTTCCAACCAATATTTCGGCATAATGATATTGAAGAAATAATATCATTTTTGAATAAAATAACATCCCTTACCTCGTAAAGACAGTACTTCTGGTCGGAATACCGGTATAAGGCTGAAAGACACTTGCTCTGATGAATAGAAACTCTCAAAGTATCTTAATACTCACAAAATACACTAAATAATCTAGAGAGAGAAAGAGAGAAAACTTGTTTCTGGTATGATTTTTAATTCTAACTTAGCCCTCTATTTATAGGAAAATGTTAGCACGCCGAAGCAGACTTAACCTGCAACCTGATGGCTTTACTTGCTACTATTCCCACCCACCACATTTGAATAAAAATCTCAGCACATTTCTTCACCAACCAAGAGTGGGGCCCACCAATTCTAGAATTTTCTACCAAAATGATTAACTCCGAAAATTCAACAATTTCTAAACCAGTCATCTCGTAAAATTCATAATAAATCATACATTCATTTTTAACGGTTCAAAATTTGTGGACATATACTCAACTTATATATGTATAACATATCCAAAAATTACCACGATCCAACGGTCGGATTAAAAATTATAACCCCCGCAAAATATCTCAAAAACTCTGATTTTTAATACCTCCATTCCGACAAAAATACTGATAAAAACCTCAACATTAACTCCTTCATTTTTAACCACAAAAATATATCCCTCATTTATATCCACAAAAAAAATAAATATTTCCTTACCATATGAATGAATAATTTATTATTCACAAATAATATTACAGAATCACATTTTATGACTACCAGGCCGTTCCCAGGAAAGAGGGGGCTTTCCAATAAGGATTTTTCCTTACTGGCGCGCAATTAGATGACCAAACCTCTCCTTAGACAGAACTTTCTAGACATTGCCAATAATGTTATCTAATAATATTATTCAAATAATATGAATTATTGATCTGATAATGGAAAATACTGTGTAGTGACAATTATTGAAACAACAGTAATATAAAATATCAACGCAGCAATTATTGGATCAATAAAATAAAATACTGAACAGTAATTACTGTAACAATTATTGAGTAGTGCCTTCTTACGTAAGAATCAATAATTGGTGCAATACAGTGTGCTACTGTGTAACAACGCGTATTACTGTGTTTTAACCACCGGGTATTCCAACAGTATTAACGGTAACAACTACGCCGTTATTAATAAACAACATATACTTGTCGTTTTCTTCATCCAATCGCTTTCCGTTATGGGGCCCACAAAAGACTGCGCCGTCGTACGAATATTCCCCGACAGGAAGAATATTCCACGACCAAACGAATATTCCCCGACAACAATGAATATTTTATAACCACCTGCTTATTTGAAATATTTGCGCATTTTACCCATAACTAACCTCATTAATCAATTTAACACTTACTATTTCAAAATAAAAAATAGAGGGAATTTAAATTTTATTTATTAATAATTTGGGGTCTTACAACCTCCCCTTCTTATGAAATTTCATCCTCGAAATTGACGTACGTACCTGGTGTTTCGAAAAGATGAGGATACCTCGCTTTCATTTTCGTTTCCAACTCCCAGGTCATTTCCTCAATAGCATGGTTTCTCCACAAAACTTTAACTTGTGGTATGACCTTCGTGCGTAGGACATGCTCCTTTCTATCCAAGATCTTGACAGGTACCTCTTCGTACGTTAAGTCTTCAGCTATCTCGTCCGGTTCTAACTCAATAACGTAGTCTGGGTCTTTCACATATTTACGTAACACAGATATATGAAAAACATTATGAACACGAGACATACTTGGAGGTAACGCGAGTCTATAGGCCACATTTCCTACTCGGTCAAGAATCTGAAATGGACCAATAAATCGTGGATTGAGCTTTCCTCTCTTCCCAAATCTTGTAACTCCTTTCCATGGAGCCACACGCAACAATACATGATCTCCAATGTCAAATTCCATGTCCTTTCGATGAAGATCCGCATAACTCTTTTGTCGATCCTGTGCCGTTTGTATACGTTGTCGAATCGTTTGGATCTTCTCTGTAGTCATGCGTACCAACTCTGGTCCCAACAATGTTGCTTCACCCACCTCGTCCCAGCATACTGGAGAGCGACACTTTCGTCCATATAATGCTTCAAATGGGGCCACACCTATACTTGCCTGATAACTGTTATTGTAAGAGAATTCCACCAATGGTAGGTACTTATCCCAACTCCCTTTGAAATCTAGGACACAAAGTCTTAATAGATCTTCAAGAGTTTGAATAGTCCTCTCTGATTGTCCGTCCGTTTGAGGATGGTATGCCGAACTAAATTGTAAATCTGTGCCCATAGCTTTTTGCAAGCTAACCCAAAATCTTGAAGTGAATCTTGGGTCACGATCTGAAACTATGGATACTGGCATGCCATGCAGTCTCACAATCTCATCTACGTATATACGAGCAAGACGTTCAAGGGAATAAGTCTCCCGTATCGGCAAGAAATGAGCAGACTTGGTTAATCTATCAACAATAACCCAAATAACATTTATGCCTTGAGAAACTGTGGGAAGACCCGTAACGAAATCCATGGTAACGTGTTCCCACTTCCATTTCAGAATCTCAAGTGGTTGCAATGAACCCTTTGGCACTTGATGTTCCGCATTTACACGTTGACAAGTTAAACACCTCGAGATAAACTTTGCAATCTCTCTCTTCATATTATTCCACCAAAATGTATGTCGAAGATCACGATACATTTTGGTACTTCCAGGATGGATTGTAAATGGTGTCTTGTGTGCTTCCATCATGATCTTGTACTTCAAATCAGAATTGTTAGGAACACAAAGTCTGGAGTGGACTCGAAGTATTCCTTCTTTATCGATTCTTGCTTCTGGAATAGAACCTTCTTGCACTTTCTTCTTCATACGTATCAGCTCTATGTCCGTAGCTTGAGCAGCTTTAACTTTATCGATTAAAGTCGGTTCTACTCGTATATTTGATATCATCATGTGGGTACTTGGAGCCTTCATCTCTATCCCCATCCTTTGCAAGTCATACAAAATGGGCCTTTGTGTTAACAACATTGCACTCGTACCTGCATATGATCTTCTACTCAATGCGTCAGCTACTACGTTTGCTTTTCCAGGATGATATTGGATGGTATGATCGTAATCTTTCAACAGCTCGAGCCAACGTCGCTGCCGCATGTTGAGTTCCTTTTGGGTGAAAAAATATTTGAGGCTTTTATGATCTGTATAGATCTCCACTTTCTCCCCATACAGGTAGTGTCTCCAGATCTTCAACGCGAAAACTACTGCTGCCAACTCCAAATCATGAGTAGGATAATTCCTCTCATATTCTTTGAGTTGTCGCGAGGCATAGGCTATGACTTTCCCATGTTGCATGAGAACACATCCTAACCCTTTGCCTGAAGCATCACTGTAGATAACAAATCCATCTGAACCAGATGGTATTGTCAGAACAGGTGCCGAAATGAGTCTCCTCTTAAGCTCTTGAAAACTCTTCTCGCATTCCTCGCTCCATACGAATTTGATATCTTTCCGAGTCAGCTGAGTTAACGGGGTAGCGATTCGAGAAAACCCTTCCACGAATCTCCGATAATAACCAGCTAAACCCAAAAAGCTACGTACTTCGGTCACCGTCTTTGGTTGCTCCCAACTTTGTATTGCTTCAATCTTCGTCGGGTCAACAGATACTCCATGTTTTGACACCACGTGCCCTAGGAAAGCTACTTCCTCAAGCCAGAACTCGCATTTCTTCAACTTAGCATATAACTTATTTTCACGCAGCTTTTGGAGTACCAGCTTTAAATGATGCTCATGATCTTCACGGCTTTTGGAATATATGAGGATGTCATCAATAAAGACAACAATGAACTGATCTAAATAATCCTTGAATACTCGGTTCATCATATCCATGAAAGCCGCAGGAGCATTAGTCAATCCAAAAGACATGACTAGGAACTCATAATGCCCGTACCGAGTTCTGAAGGCAGTCTTTGGAATATCCTCAGTTTTAACCTTCAGCTGATGATATCCAGAACGAAGATCGATCTTTGAAAAGAATTGTGCTCCTTGTAACTGGTCAAACAGGTCATCAATACGAGGTAGCGGATACCTATTCTTAATAGTGACATGGTTTAATTCCCGGTAATCAATACAAAGTCGCATACTCCCGTCTTTCTTCTTTACAAATAAAACAGGAGCACCCCAAGGAGATGTACTAGGACGAATGAAACCGATGTCCAACAACTCTTGTAGTTGGACCTTTAACTCCTGAAGTTCAATAGGAGCCATTCGATATGGGGTTTTAGAAATGGGCTTTGTACCAGGTTCAAGATCAATAAAGAATTCAATTTCTCGTTCCGGGGGTAGACCGGGAAGTTCTTCAGGAAATACGTCAGGAAAGTCAATAACAACAGGAATATTATTCAAATTTGACGTGTCTTTATTCAAATCCATAACATGGGCTAAGAAAGCTTGACATCCATTTTTTAATAAACGAATGGCTTTATGGCTTGATATAACAGTGATTGATTTTAATGGCTTAGTTGTTTGAATTCGTACAACAGGTTGGTTAGGAATATGAAAACTAACAACCTTACGAAAATAATCAATTTCATGATGAGTAGTTAGGCAATCAATCCCTAAAATCACATCAAAAGCAAGTATCTTTAAAGAGATAAGGTCAACAGGTAAGGTGATGGTGCCAACTTGGATCACACAAGATTTATAAACAGTGGATGTAATGAAAGTTTCTCCTAACGGAGTCTCCACAGATAAATCAAAGTCTAACTTCTCCGGAGTCAAGTTTAAACGTTGAGCACAAGCAGGAGAGATAAAAGAATGGGTAGAACCGGTATCTAATAAGGTATAAACTTCGCATGAATTTATGATTAGCTTACCCGTGATCACCTCGTTTGGGTTCCTCGCATGTTGACCAGTCACGACAAACGCTCTTCCAGGAACCGTTGACTTGATCTTTTCTGGGACAGCTTTTTGAGTCACCATCCCCGCTGGACTTGGTTTTGCTATAGTGCAATCTCGAGCGATATGTCCTTCCTTTCCACAATTATAACATACCTTAAACTGTTGTGGGCAGTTTGGGCTGATATGTCCTTCTTTTCTGCACTTATAGCATATAATCGGTGGTCGTTCTCCTCCCTTGGAACCAGTTGCTGCTGGTGCTGACGTCTTCGTATTGTCATTGTTGAATCTCCTCTTTTTAAAATCTCCTTCCGACTCGCTTCTTCTATTTTCATAGCCACGATTACCACCAGAGTGGTTGCCGTTCTTGTCTGTATTTTTCTTTCTCCGCTGGTTATCATTGTTCTGATGACTGCTGTCACCGATATGATCCTGGTTGTGGTCCCTCAGTTGACCGTACTCATTATCTCGCTCTAATAATTGAGCCCTGTTGACAACATCTGAATAGAGAGAAAATTTATGAGAAATGAGATATTGACGTATGCCGGGTTTCAAACCTCTCAAAAACATCCTCGTCATACGTTCCTCATTCTCCACCAAATGAGGTGCAAACCTGGACAACTCTGCAAACCTCGCCTCGTACTGAGACACCGTCATGTTATTCTGCTCCAGTCTAATAAACTCTACCTCCTTCATATGACGAATACTTTCAGGAAAGTACTTGTCATTGAACAGTTTCTGAAATGTCTCCCAAGACATGCTGAGTGCGGTTGGATGGGTACGCTTCACAGACTCCCACCAGTAATCTGCCTCGCCACGGAACATAAAGGTGGCGAATGGAACCTTCTGTTCCTCCGTGCATCCCAAGACATCGAATATCTTGGTAATTTGCTTGACCCACGTTTCCGCCATGATCGGATCCGGCTTTCCTTAAATTCTGGTGGTCCCAATTCTTTGAACTGTTTGGCTGTGACAAACCGTGAATTGCTATCATTTCCTCCTGTATTTTGAACACGAGTCTCTCTCGTCTGGTTTTGCATGAATTGCAAAAAACTTCTAAACATTCCATCATTCATCATCTGCTCATTGATGTTGTTCACAGGAGGAACATTGCCAGCCTGTTGTACGTTCTCCTCGTTGGTAAGCACCGGTGTCTCCACGGTCTCATTTACTCCACTGTTAACATTCTCAGTCGACATTCTCAAATACTGCCATAGAACAAGGGTTAATTAAATAAATTAACAAATCACATAATACCCCTATATTATGACTGACCAATAAATAAGCTTAGGTAGGACACACTAGCGAAGGATTTATTCGTCTCTCCCCTCCTAGTTCTATTCCCCGATCTCCGCCAGAGATCATATCCCTAAGCTCTGATACCAACTGTGACGCCCCCAAAATAGGTATACAACACCCATTCTGAGTCGCCAAAATACATGGTACAGAAACAACTACATCTTTATTATTACAACACAAAAACTGTGAGTTTAAATACAAATATTGTCATTTAGACAATATCCACACTCAAATAAGTCCTCATTACAATTATTGATACATTATTTCACAAAAATGGTGAGGACTACTAAAGTAACTTCTAGAACCATCATTCCATACCCCGACTAGTACTCGCTACATTCTCGCCTCCTGAGAAAAATGGAACAAAAAGGAAAAGGGTGAGCTCAACTAGCCCAGTAAAGAACATTATGACTAAGATAATACAGAACAAATTATCGTTAGTCTTCAACAGGGAAAAATCTAATAGAATACAATAGACAACAAGTTTTAAATCAATAACTGCAGCGGAAACAGCAAACCATTAGAAGAGTCAAGTAGAGAATGAGTTCTACTATCTTCTAAGATTTAAAAGTCCATCATCAATATTTTATCCCTGTAACAACAATCAATAACCATCTTTAATCAAATATTCATCTTTGCACTACAGGCCAAAGATATTCATTTGTATCACCAGTCGGTCATGTTCATCTCAACACCTGTTCATCTTTGCACTACGGGCCAAAGATATTCATCAGTTAATCATTCATCTTTGCACTACGGGCCAAAGATATTCAGTAATATCATCATTTAGGACTGAGGATGATGAAAAATATCTTAAAAAAAACGAATCCAGTGAAACAAAATAACAAATATTAAGGATTCGTATTTCGATTTATCCATGTCCAAAAATACCTTATAATTATTCATAGTGAAGTAGAATTCAAGAATGATCAAAACATGGATACAATCAAAGCTAGTACCCAGAATAGATATTTTGGACGAAAAGAAGAAAATTTTATTTTTCGATGAATAGTAACTCGTGAATAGTAACTCGTGAATAGTAACTCATGAATAGTAACCCCGACGTGAAAAGTTCCAAATTTGATAAAAATTTCCAACCAATAATTCGGCATAATGATATTGAAGAAATAATATCATTTTTGAATAAAATAACATCCCTTACCTCGTAAAGACAGTACTTCTGGTCGGAATACGGTATAAGGCTGAAAGACACTTGCTCTGATGAATAGAAACTCTCAAAGTATCTAAATACTCACAAAATACACTCAATAATCTAGAGAGAGAAAGAGAGAAAACTTGTTTCTGGTGTGATTTTCAATTCTAACTTAGCCCTCTATTTATAGGAAAATGTTAGCACGCCGAAGCAGACTTAACCTGCAACCTGATGGCTTTACCTGCTACTATTCCCACCCACCACATTTGAATAAAAATCTCAGCACATTTCTTCACCAACCAAGAGTGGGGCCCACCAATTCTAGAATTTTCTACCAAAATGATTAACTCCGAAAATTCAACAATTTCTGAACCAGTCATCTCGTAAAATTCATAATAAATCATACATTCATTTTTAACGGTTCAAAATTTGTGGACATATACTCAACTTATATATGTATAACATATCCAAAAATTACCACGATCCAACGGTCGGATTAAAAATTATAACCCCCGCAAAATATCTCAAAAAACCTGATTTTTAATACCTCCATTCTGACAAAAATACTGATAAAAACCTCAACATTAACTCCTTCATTTTTAACCACAAAAATATATCCCTCATTTATATCCACAAAAAAATAAATATTTCCTTATCATATGAATCAATACTTAATTATTCACAAATAATATTACAGAATCACATTTATGACAACCAAGCCGTTCCCAGAAAAGAGGGGGCTTTCCAATAAGGATTTCTCCTTACTGGCGCGCAATTAGATGACCAAACCTCTCCTTAGAAAGAACTTTCTAGACATTGCCAATAATGTTATCTAATAATATTATTCAAATAATATGAATTATTGATCTGATAATGGGAAATACTGTGTAGTGACAATTATTGAAACAACAGTAATATAAAATATCAACGCAGCAATTATTGAATCAATAAAATAAAATACTGAACAGTAATTACTGTAACCATTATTGAGTAGTGCCTTCTTACGTAAGAATCAATAATTGGTGCAATACAGTGTGCTACTGTGTAACAACGCGTATTACTGTGTTTTAACCACCGGGTATTCCAACAGTATTAACGGTAATAACTACGCCGTTATTAATAAACAACATATACTTGTCGTTTTCTTCATCCAATCGCTTTCCGTTATGGGGCCCACAAAAGACTGCGCCGTCGTACGAATATTCCCCGACAGGAAGAATATTCCACGACCAAACGAATATTCCCCGACAACAATGAATATTTTATAACCACCTGCTTATTTGAAATATTTGCGCATTTTACCCATAACTAACCTCATTAATCAATTTAACACTTACTATTTCAAAATAATAAATAGAGGGAATTTAAATTTTATTTATTAATAATTTGGGGTCTTACAGACTTAACTTACCTCAAGAATGATTAGGAGATCATTTAAACATAGAAGTTTCGAATAAGGAAGTAATCCCTGTAGAGTATATTTACCGAAATTGTCGTGTAAATATTAGAAATCATGAACTCAGCGTAGACTTGATCTCGATAAGATTGAGAGAGTTTGACGTAATATTAGGGATGGATTGGTTGTATAACCATGCTGCAATAATTGATTGTCAGAATAAAAGTGTGGACCTTCAGACTCCGAATAAGTCTAAGGTGGTGTTTTATGGTAGCTCATCGCTTAAGCAATCATGTTGTCTTACGATGATGCATGCCCAGAAATTGATAAGGAAAGGATATGTAGGTTACTTAGCGTACATTGTTGACACTCAAAAAAAGGGAGTAGAAATTAAGGATATATCCGCAGTCAGAGAATTTTAAGATGTATTTCCGGACGATCTACCTGGTCTTCCGCCAGACTGAGAAATTGAATTCGTAATAGACTTAGCACCGGAACGACACCGATTTCAAAAGCTCTATACCGTATGGTGCAAGTAGAAATGAAGGAATTGATGATACAATTGCAAGAGTTACTGGATAAGGGTTACATGCGACCAAGTGTGTCTCCTTGGGGAGCACTCGTGTTATTTGTAAAGAAGAAGGATGGATCGATGAGGCTCTTTATCGATTATCGAGAATTAAACAGAGTGACAATTAAGAATAGATATCCGTTACCAAGGATAGACGATCTTTTCGACCAACTGAAGGCAGCCAAGTGTTTCTCAAAGATAGATTTATGAACGGGTTATCACCAGTTGAAGGTACGGGAAGGAGATATATCAAAGATGGTGTTTCGAACTTGTTACAAACATTTTGAATTTTTGGTAATGTAATTCTGGTTAACGAATGCTCCGACAGCATTTATGGACTTGATGAGCCGAGTCTTCAAGCCATTCTTAGATAAATTTGTAGTAGTTTTCATCGACGATATTTTAATCTACTCAAAGACGAAGGAAGAACACGTCGAACATCTGAAGATGGTTTTGGAGGCACTAAGAAAAAGAGAAGTTGTATGCGAAATTTTCTAAGTGTGAATTTTGGATGGATAACGTTCAATTCTTAGAACATGTGGTGGATAAGGATGGAATATCAGTAGACCCTGCGAAAGTAGAAGCAGTGAGTGATTGGGAGCAACCAAAGACACCAACTGAAGTAAGAAGTTTCTTAGGGTTAGTTGGGTACTATCGAAGATTTATCCAGGATTTTTCTAAGATAGCAACCCCGTTGACCAATTTAACGAGGAAGACGGTGAAGGTCGTATGGACGGACAAGTGTGAGGAGAGTTTTCAGGAGCTTAAAAAGAGATTGAGTGAGACATCTGTATTATCACTACCGGATGATACAGGAGGATTTGTGGTGTATAGTGATGCATCATATAGAGGACTAGGCTGTGTGTTAATGCAACATGGCAAAGTTATTGCGTATGCTTCACGACAATTAAAGGATTACGAAAAATAATACCCTACTCATGACTTAAAGTTAGCGACATTAGTTTTTGCGTTAAAGATTTGGAGGCATTATTTGCACGGAAAAAATGTGAGATATACACGAACCAGAAGAGTCTGAAATATATCTTCACATAGAAGGAGTTGAACATGCGTCAAAGAAGGTGGTTAGAATTAATCAAGGATTATGATTGCGATATTCTTTATCACCCGGGAAAGGCGAATGTAGTGGCCGACGCGCTGAGTAGGAAAGGAAGGGAAAAGTTATTTAAATTGACAACACAAGGAGGAGTTAATAAGGGATATGGAGAAATTAGAAATAGAAGTGAAAGGACCGAAGAGGTCTGAAGAGAGATTGTTTGCAATAGAAGCTCGTCCGACTTTGTTGAACATAATAAGGAGTCACAAGAGAAGGATGAAGAATGCGAGAAAATCAGGAAGAGGATCACGGAAAATAAGGAAGAAAAATTTAAGATAGATAGAAACGATATTTTGAGATTCGAAGGGAGAGTGTGGGTGCCAACAATAACCGAGTTAAGGGAATAAATTTTACATGAGGTACACAATACGAAGTATTCCGTTCATCCAGGAGGCACGAAGATGTACAAAGATTTATGGCAACTTTTTTGGTGGCCCAATCTGAAACGAGAAATCGTAGAGTGCGTTAGTAGATGTCTTACGTGTTAACAGGTCAAAGCCGAGCACCAAAGACCGAGTGGTCCACTCCAACCGTTGGAAATACCATAGTGGAAATGGGAGTATATTACAATGGATTTTGTAGTAGGGCTTCCAGTCATGGAGAAAGGTTTTGATGCCATTTGGGTTATCGTAGATCGACTAACGAAGACGGCTCATTTTTTACCGATCAAGATCCGATATAGTTTGAATCAGTTAACGAATCTATACATAAAGGAAATTATTTCACGACATGGAGTGTCGGTATCTATTGTCTCAGACCGAGATCCGCGCTTCATGTCAAAATCTAGAAAAGCTTGCAAGAAAAATGAGAACGTAATTGAGGTTAAGTACCACTTATCATCCGCAGACAGACGAGCAAAGTGAGCGAACGATACAAAAGCTAGAGGAAATGCTTAGGACTTACGTGATGGACTTTAAGGGAAGTTGGGATGATCACCTACCCTTAGTAGAATTTGCTAACAAAAATAGTTACTATGCGAGTATAGGCATGCCACCGTATGAGGCTCTTTACGGGAGGAAGTGTAGAACACCTTTGTGTTGGGATGAAGTGGGAGAGCGAAAGATACTATGGCCGAAATTAGTGCAACAAACCGCAGATGTGGTGACATTGATAAGAGCTAGATTAGTAGCTGCGCAAGATAGCCAGAAGAAATATGCAGACTTGCATCGACAGGACCGTGACTTTGAAGTCGGAAGTCATGTTTTCTTAAATGTATCTCCCTAGAAGGGAAAAATACGATTCGGCAAGAAGGAAAAATTAAGTCCGAGATTCATAGGACCATTCGAGATACTGAAGCGAGTGGGCAAAGTTACGTACAAAGTTGCATTACCACCCGAGTTAGAGCACATCCATAATGTGTTCACATATCCGTATTGCGTCCGTACAAGCCTGACTACAAACATATAATTTCTTACGAGCCCATTCAAGTAGAGAAGAATTTAGCATATGAAGAAGTTCATGTCCAGATATTAGATATGAAAGAACAGACATTAAGGAATAAGAGTATATCTTCTGTAAAAATACTTTGGCGAAACCACGACGCCGACGAGGCCATGTGGGAATCAGAAGATAAGATGCGAGGGGACTATCCCCATTTATTTGTGTAACCTAGTACCAATTTTGAGGACGAAATTTTTTATAAGGGGGGAGGATGTAAGAACCGATAAATTCATGATTTAATAATTATTTTAATATAAGAGAATGAATATTTAATTGAATATAAATGTTAATATTTTGTAAGCTAAGTAATTAAATTGATTCGCTATGGATTAAAAGGAATTAAAAAGCGTGGAATTATGATGAGCATTTGTGAAGTGCCTTGTGTGGCATAATGTGAAGTGAGGAAATTCACTAAGTGAGTTAAAAGAGAACTAAGAAGATTTATTGTGTATGATCATGTGATTCCATATAAGGAATGAATACACTCTTAAACTAGTAATATCACCAATATAGAAGTTAATTCATATCATGTAAAACTAATGTGGTGGTAGAAGTTGAAACTGGATTGAAGCTAAACCAGTTTGGCACTGCCAGGGACCGGCACAGCTGCATCCTCCCAACAGTATAAACTGGCATAGCTGCGCTAGTGGTTAATTTGAGTGACGCCGCCAAATTCTGACCTCCACTTGGTCACCCGAATTCGGTTCATCACGTGCTCAAAGTATTACCAAAATAACTAAAATTCACATTCACAACGAAAGATCTAATTTAGAATAATATACAATGATTTATTATAATTATTCTCCCAAGTCTCGCAACCTATAGTACTTAATAGATTACATAATAGTATCGAATAAAGACCTATTACATAATCCTATTTAAGTTTAAACATAGTCTTAATACAACATAATAATCTTAAACATAAAAGGAACAAGCTAGTCGGTAGCCTTGCCCTTGCCTTGTTTGTTCCAAAGACACCTCCCTGTTCTTCCATAACTGAAAGGTTTTAAATAAGCAAGGATGATCACAAATTGCCCAACAAGTAATATACAACAAGGGTGTAGGATATAATATCACAAGGTTTGAAATATTGAAGTGTCATTTCTAGGATAGTTCAGAGTGTCAGAATAATATCATGAATAATGAATATCAACAATACTTAGACTAAGATCAATAATTCAATATAAATCAACTGATATATATGAATTCAAAGGTTATCAAGGCATCCGACTAGATAACAATTTATACTGAGCAGTAACTAAGGACTATTGAACATCTACTAGAATTACCAATATTAAACTGATAACCCAAAAGAATCAAGTAATGTAGAGGATCAGTCTACAATACTCCACGTTATGGATAACACCACAGTAATAATATACTTATGTGTTGGGGTTTCCAACAACATACAATCCCCTTACCATAAGGGTTGTTCAACTCAGTTTTAAATATTTTCCGCACCAATCAAATGGGTTTGGATAGTTTTATAAACA
Organism: Panax notoginseng; assembly: GCA_016801055.1. Taxonomy (NCBI): domain Eukaryota; kingdom Viridiplantae; phylum Streptophyta; class Magnoliopsida; order Apiales; family Araliaceae; genus Panax; species Panax notoginseng. The sequence continues at coordinate 104,278,581 of CM029020.1, forward strand.
TGTATATAGTCTAGCCGAATCAAATGGCATCGACTCTTTCACAATATTCAAGAAAAATACCAAGTTCATCATGAATAATAGTTTTCACAAGGGTTTAAGCATAATGGATCATTTGAACGAGAAAATAATATAACTTGCACTTAAAGAAATAAGCTTACGGTATTCATCGAATAAAGAATGCAAAGATACTTGCACAATAAGAGTAGGGTTTGAATACTTGCCTTACGCGTAGTTTATCCTCGTTTAAGAATTCAACACTTTCGAATCCTATTTATAACGTATTATATGTTCAAGATGTTCATTAGCTAACATAGTCCTTAATCAAGCTTGAAATGATATAAGTAGGCACGTAAGGTATAAAATCAGTTTATACGTCATCACAAGTTCAACCCACGTATCATGGTTTGATATCATGTAAACATCCTCTTAGACTTAGCATTCGAAAGTTAAAATTTACCTTTATTTACATCACATAGCTTGCTCCTTAACACATTACCTAGCATGTTGATCATATATTACAAGTTAAAGACATTATATAGGCATGCTTCAAACACCAGACCAAAAACAGACTCTATCTGTGACTACTACACGGCGCAGCTGCGCCATGGCTAAGCCTGGGACCGGCGCAGCTGCGCTGTCCTCTAGCTATGCCACTACTCAGCTACTGCCTTATGGCTTCTGCCCGGCTTGACCAAAACAATCATACATGATATGTTAAAGGTCTTTTCATGCTACTCAAGTCAATCTAGGTTCCTCCTTTCATAACAACATCCTAAATTGATTATTTCAATAATCTAAGGCGATTCACGGTCATGACACCACAAGGTCCATCATGCTTGCTCTCTAATCATACAAGATAGTCACAAAACTCATATTACGCATGCTTGTGAATATTCATAACACAAATGTGCAATTTAGCACCGCTTTAGCTGAAAATAGGCTTCGTTTACGTTTTTCTTGAAACATGATACATAAGCATGGCATATATATGTTTATACTACATGAATGAGTCTAAGAGCGTCATCAAACATGATCACAAGTGTCAGATTCTAGTCTTCATGGTAGTTTGACAATGTTCACATTCAAAGCTTACTAGTAGGTTCAACATGCTCATGTTTGCTTTCTAATCATATACACACAAGCTAAAGGTTTAGTCATGCATTTCTAAGTCATACCAACATGTCCTCAAAGTCAGAGTATACATTATGTAGAATCATGCATATTAGCTTAGTAGGCTAAGTTTTCTTGGAAACTTCTTTAACACAAATCCAAATATGTTTGGTCATGAACAAGGAATTAAGAGTCATACATCATGCATGTCTAAATCATACCAACGTGCTTGCTGGTAGGTACATAAACATGGCACTCGTACTCATCAAGTTCATTTTTAAAGTTTCTAAATTTATTTCAACTATACACCTTCGTTAATCATTCTAATGATAGTTTAACATGCTCACATTAGGTTCATATCTCTATATATACTTCTTACACATGCTTGCATGATATTATAAGTCATAGTATTACAACAGATTACAAAATAGAAGCTCAACTAAAATCAGGAACCGGCGCAGCTGCGCTGCGCCCCAGTATAATTACGGCGCAGCTGCGCTGTGCCTAGTTCAAACCAGGAACAGTATGCTTCAGCAACTGTTTAGCCCAAACACAGAATTTACTCACGAAATCATTCCTAAACACTTATATATCAGTTTAAACATGTTTGTAAGGTCATATAACAACCATATAATCAATACCCAACCATACTAGCATCCATTTTCATGAATTCAAGAAATTTAAATTCCAACACTTATGAACTCTGTTAACAGAAACGAAAATGGAAAGCAATGAATGGAATTATACCTTTGTAATGTGAAAGAACTTGCTAGTACTTGAACTCTTAAGCTCTAGGAATGCTTGTATGCTTTTAAGGAACTTAGTAAATCTCAGACAACTTCAAGAACATCAACTAATAAAATATGTCTGCTATTTATAGAAAAATCCTTACATAGACATAACAATTTTCCATTGAATCAAACCCATGGAATGTAGGATTGTATGAAGGTTATAGAGGAGTTGGTAATTAGTGGTTGGTTTGCATAATGAACACCACTCCCCCCTATGATCATTATCTAGAATCTTGGAAGAAAGGAAGAGGAATAGGCCTTAGCCTTTTTGCTATTCACGTGACTGAGATTTAGGAGTGAATGGGACACTCATTTTTGGAAAACTCTAACCTTTCAGCCTTCTTGTAAACTCCTACACACTCTCACCCTTATGTTACATTTTAATACAATAATAACCATATATTATAACTTAATGTCACAATATGACTTAACATTTCAAGGTAATAGATGTTATGCAACATACATATAATCCATGTACATTCTATTTTAATGTATAGCCACATGTATATGGTTACTTACACATTTCATTATATATTTATACTATATAGTTTTACTATGCATAATCACATTGCTTCATACAATAAAATTTTATAAGACTTAATATATAGTCACACAATGTCACACTACACTATATAGCATAGTTGTGTTATTGCTCATATGCACATGACTGTCAATATAATATTATTGTATTAATAACTTACTTATTTATGTTAAGTAAATAAATTATTCACCTCCTCGATTAATTACCACTAATATAATTTAATCCATTTTTCATTGATGAATTTATGGACTATCATAACTATTGATTATCGATATAATTCTTATTATATTTATAGATATATTGCAAATAATAGTAATCGTATATTACGAATTAATTACCAATAATCCATATTCCACCACAATTAATTAATATTAATAATTAATTAATGGATTAACAGTTCTGTTATCAGACATAGCATACTCTAATTCATGATTTATCAATGTCACACATATCACATAATTGTTCCATTTAATTTCCAGAGTGAAGAAATTACTTTTCTCCAACTGACTGCTGGCGCAGCTGCTGCTGGGACGGCGCAGCTACGCCGTACCCTGACAGTGCCAAGACTGGTGCAGCTTCTGCCCGTGCTAGTTTTCAATGTTAACTCGTTTTATACGACATGAATTAATATCCACAAGAGTGATACTACGAGTCTACGAGTGTATTGATTACTTATATAAAATCTCATGATCATACACGATTAATCTTCCTAATTCCCGGTTTAACTTACTTAGTGAATTTTCTCGTTTCGCACTATGCCACACAAGGCATTTCACACTTCTCATTGCCAATTCACATTTCTTAATACGCATTGATTTAATATGAATCAATTATATTAACCGACTCATAAAATAATAACACTTATTTTCATATACTAGTATTTTCATTAATATATTCATTTTATAATACATGAAAATTCTCGGTATTACAGTTTGAGATAATTAGTTTTCTACTGAAGAAATAAAATGGAACACTTTTGTTATATATTTGTCAATAATAAATCATAGGATAAAAGTACATTATGTTGATATGAGGTACCAAGTAGTACAATGAAATCATATGTAATTGTAATACATAAATAATTAAATATATGTGTATTCTAGAAACTGGAAAAAGAATTAAATGTTTAAATAAATATTAATATTAAATAATGTTATAATGTTGTTAAGAGAGTAGTAAAAATAATTATGGGAGATACCCGACAACAATATCAAACTGCGTTATTTTATTGCGTGTATTTAATGTACATGGATTATATGATGTGAGTATATAATTAATCCATAATTTCCTAATATAGTAACAATTGTACATTAAGATTGCATTTTAGGAATTAAAGAAACCAAACCAAGCTTTAGAAATCTTATTTCTGAGATTTTGCTCTTGTCCCAAATTGAGTGACATAATAGTACATGAACAGTGACCTAAGGCTAATTTACGTAACTTCCTAGTGGCTAAGCATAGGTGATGATTGCAAAGCTAATGGCTAGTGGTGGGTCGTTAAACTACTCTCTAGTAACCTTTGTTTCCTTCTAATACACCATGGACTCCAACCCTAGTTTAATGCAAATGTCCAGTCCAAGTTTTCTTTGTAAATAGAAGCTCCATTTTTAGTTTTTATTGCTTGTAATTGTCTGACTTTGAGAGTTCTAAGTTGTTGAGCAATTGTAGAAGCATACTCAGCGTGTGAGGAGTCCAATTCAAGCTTAAGGAGGTATAAACTCTATTTGTGTTCTTAAATTGGGTCTTGTTTAGTCCTTGAATTTATATGCCAATCAAGATAAATTAACATGCTATAATGTGTTTAGGAGGTATGCTTACATATATGAACTCTTTAATGATGGCTTGGAACGTGTTTAAATCGATAGGAATGAAAGTTGGTTGATACTCTGCAAAACAGAGTCTGTTACTGCTTTTGGTCTGGGCATGGCACAGTTGCGCCCTGTTTATACTAGGGTGCAGTGCAGCTACGCCGTACCTCAGATTCAGTTGCTGGTTTTGTTTATTCTACATGTTGAGAACTTGGTATCATGACTTAGATATATACCTAAAAAGGGGTATAACATTAGATATAGAGCTTTATTATGTAGTATGAAGACATCAACATGTTTTAGTGAGGGATTTGTAATAAAAACTTAAAGTTTTGAAAACAAACTTTGATGTAATACTTATCCTACAAGTTCTGAACTTAATATGTTATACATATGATTGATTTCAAATATAAAGGAGCATGATATAGTGGTTATAGTGTCTTTGTCCATGACCAAATTTGTTAGACCTTGTATTAGAGAAGTTTTCAAGAAAAGTTTGATATGTTAATGCTAATATGCATGAATACTACATGATATACATTCTAATCTTGCGAACATGTTAACATGACTTGACTACATTGGATAAGAGCTTTAAAGTTGCCTTGTATGTGTTAAATTGCGTTGCTCAAATTTAAAATGGTTTCGAAAGCAAACTTTGATATGTTTTCAAACCAAATGCATTAAGTATGAGTAGTTAAGTTCTGAGAATCTAAAATGACATGTTTACATTCATTATGTCTCTAAGCATGACTCTTATATGTTTGATATGACGGTAGTAAACTAAGCATGAGTATATGTATGTTTTTAAAGCAATACTAGTGCTAGCTTTGAATAAACGATATAAATACTATGAGCATGTGTATTAACAGATTATGTCATCACGATGTAGACATATAGCCAAGTTATGAAACATTGTAACTACATAATCTTGTTATGCCTTAACACCATGTAAATTATAAGCTAAAACTTGCAAGGATGAACTCAAGAATGGTCATATGCTATGTAAGAACCTCTGGCATGTATATATGTTAAGGTATGAGTGTATAGGTGAGTTATAATTGTATTGAAATCAAGAGAACAGTAGCTATGACACCCCCAAATCTAGGTACTTTATTTTCACAAGATTTGGTGCTCACTATCCAAACATTCATACTATCTATCTAGTTAAAATAATATTTAACCATAATCCTCCCTTTAAATAGGGTTACAACATTAATTTAAAAAACATCCCAGGTTATCTAACCTTTAAACATCATTCAAGTGCGGAATTTAATTATTACATTACATCATTATTGAAAAGTCTATGATCAGTAAACAAAAGTACAAATCAACATCACTTGTCCATTTTTCCCCTTCCTTTGCTAGTTGAAGACTCATCTGCCTTCTCAACTTTAGCTGCAATGAGTGTATAAATATGCAAGAGTGAGCAAAATAATTGCTCACTGGATACAACAATAAATCAACAGGAAAATAATAATAATAATTGTCAACGAATAGGCTTATCAAGTCTGAATAATACTCCAACAATGATAATCAAAAACTGGAATCCAAAATATGGAATATATGTAACTGAGGGTCATAAGACCATGAACTATGTCCACAGTTGTGAGTAATCTTTCAACTCCAACTTTAACAGTCATAAGACTATAAGAACTCCTCGTACTTAGGGGGATCTTCCCTTCGTACAATGTATTGTGCACAAACATTTTAACGCTACGCGTAAACTATCCCCTAATAATAATAGGGTTGTTCGTCCCAGTATTTAGAGTACAAGTCCGCACCAAAGAAAGTTTGGTTTGGATAAGCTTTCAAGGGAAATTTAAGTTTAACAAACATCAACTAGAGAACTAGTTGAATCAGTAGTGTTTGATAATCACAACAGATGTTTGATAACAACATAACATAGAACAACTTGAGTATCATAAATGAACTGATTATAAATATTAAACTCATGCTTGAAATAACTATAGAGCATAAGTATTCAACAAAATGAATAAAATGATAAACCTTTGCTTGAACAGTCAAAAAGCTAAGGTTAGAGTTTTATAACATTAGAAATGAAATTACTGAACGTACATCAACTGATACCAAGATGGAAACTAAAAACTTGCCCAACATGGTATTAACTCATGCAAAGAATTAAAACAGTCTAATAATAGAGACGAGAGTTCAAAAACAACGTTCATTAACAATAATAGAACTTAAGAAACTTCTTAACTATAAACAAATTTAGAATGAATCGATCAAAATGAGAATTTCAAATAACATTAGAGTAACGTTTGCTCTAATGAATTTAGGCACAATTGACTTATTCAATAATAGTTAAGATAAAAAGCTTGCTCAATCAAAAGAATAAAGTTTTCACAATGTAATAATAGAACTAACTCAACCAAAAGTTTAGAGTTAGAAAACTTTCTTAATATAAAAAGATAG